>JASKOS020000049.1:0-12500 GCA_030770465.2 Perdita meconis
TGCAATTTGATGCGCCGGCCGAAAAAACAATACGCCGCTGCACATCGATGCGTCGGCCGAAAAAAACAATACGCCGCTGGCACATCGATGCGCCGGCCGAAAAACAATACGCTGCTGGCACTTTGATGCGTCGGCCGAAAAAACAATACGCCGCTGGCACATAGATGCGTCGGCCGAAAAAACAATACGCGCTGGCACATCGATGCGTCGGCCGAAGAAAGATTACGCCGCTGGCAGTTCAATGAATAGGCCGAAGAAAGAATACGACGCTGACACTAAGATGCATAGGACGAAGAAACATTAAGCCGCTACACCGTGGATATCTAGGTAAAAAAAAACTTACACCACAGGTGTGTCTCAAACGCTCCCGGCAAGAGACCACGGGAGGACACGAACGGCCGCCGCGAGACATGGAAAAATTTCGAGCTCGGCCGGCCTCTTCGACCGGCCGCCGGGGGACTTTGAAATATTCGAGCTCGGCCGGCCGGAGCGACCGGAACGGAGCGTCTGGGACGCTCTGGCACCGAGAATCGAGACTCAATCGAACGGATACATCGACGGCGCGTTCGCAACGAGTCGAAGAAGCGACGGGCCGGGAGGACCTGCAGAAATTCGAAAATCGAGCATCCGGAGCGACTCGACCGGCCGCCCGGGGACTTTGAAAAATTCGAGCTCGGCCGGCCGGAGCGGACTCGACCGGCCGCCGGGGGACTTTGAAATATTTCGAGCTCGGCCGGCCGGAGCGACCGGAACGGAGCGTCTGGACGCTCTGGCACCGAGAATCGAGACTCAATCGAACGGATACATCGACGGCGCGTTCGCCAACGAGTCGAAGAAGCGACGGGCCGGAGGACCTGCAGAAATTCGAAAATCGAGCATCCGGAGCGACTCGACCGGCCGCCCGGGGACTTTGAAAAATTTCGAGCTCGGCCGGCCGGAGCGACTCGACCGGCCGCCGGGGGACTTTGAAATATTTCGAGCTCGCCGGCCGGAGCGACCGGAACGGAGCGTCTGGACGCTCTGGCACCGAGAATCGAGACTCAATCGAACGGATACATCGACGGCGCGTTCGCAACGAGTCGAAGAAGCGGCGGGCCGGAGGACCTGCAGAAATTCGAAAATCGAGCATCCGGAGCGACTCGACCGGCCGCCCGGGACTTTGAAAAATTTCGAGCTCGGCCGGCCGGAGCGACTCGACCGGCCGCCGGGGGACTTTGAAATATTTCGAGCTCGGCCGGCCGGAGCGACCGGAACGGAGCGTCTGGACGCTCTGGCACCGAGAATCGAGACTCAATCGAACGGATACATCGACGGCGCGTTCGCAACGAGTCGAAAGAAGCGACGGGCCGGAGGACCTGCAGAAATTCGAAAATCGAGCATCCGGAGCGACTCGACCGGCCGCCCGGGGACTTTGAAAAATTTCGAGCTCGGCCGGCCGGAGCGACTCGACCGGCCGCCGGGGGACTTTGAAATATTTCGAGCTCGGCCGGCGGAGCGACCGGAACGGAGCGTCTGGACGCTCTGGCACCGAGAATCGAGACTCAAATCGAACGGATACATCGACCGCGCGTTCGCAACGAGGTCGAAGAAGCGACGGGCCGGAGGACCTGCAGAAATTCGAAAATCGAGCATCCGGAGCGACTCGACCGGCCGCCCGGGGACTTTGAAAAATTTCGAGCTCGGCCGGCCGGACCGACTCGACCGGCCGCCGGGGGACTTTGAAATATTTCGAGCTCGGCCGGCCGGAGCGACCGGAACGGAGCGTCTGAACGCTCTGGCACCGAGAATCGAGACTCAATCGAACGGATACATCGACGGCGCGTTCGCAACGAGTCGAAGAAGCGACGGGCCGGAGGACCTGCAGAAATTCGAAAATCGAGCATCCGGAGCGACTCGACCGGCCGCCCGGGGACTTTGAAAATTTCGAGCTCGGCCGGCCGGAGCGACTCGACCGGCCGCGGGGGGGGACTTTGAAATATTTCGAGCTCGGCCGGCCGGAGCGACCGGAACGGAGCGTCTGGACGCTCTGGCACCGAGAATCGAGACTCAATCGAACGGATACATCGACGGCGCGTTCGCAACGAGTCGAAGAAGCGACGGGCCGGAGGACCTGCAGGACTTCGAAAATCGAGCATCCGGAGCGACTCGACCGGCCGCCCGGGGACTTTGAAAAATTTCGAGCTCGGCCGGCCGGAGCGACTCGACCGGCCGCCGGGGGACTTTGAAATATTTCCGAGCTCGGCCGGCCGGAGCGACCGGAACGGAGCGTCTGGACGCTCTGGCACCGAGAATCGAGAATCAATCGAACGGATACATCGACGGCGCGTTCGCAACGAGTCGAAGAGCGGCGGGGCCGGAGGACCTGCAGAAATTCGAAAATCGAGCATCCGGAGCGACTCGACCGGCCGCCCGGGGACTTTGAAAAATTTCGAGCTCGGCCGGCCGGAGCGACTCGACCGGGCCGCCGGGGGACTTTGAAATATTTCGAGCTCGGCCGGCCGGAGCGACCGGAACGGAGCGTCTGGACGCTCTGGCACCGAGAATCGAGACTCAATCGAACGGATACATCGACGGCGCGTTCGCAACGAGTCGAAGAAGCGACGGGCCGAGAGGACCTGCAGAAATTCGAAAATCGAGCATCCGGAGCGACTCGACCGGCCGCCCGGGGACTTTGAAAAATTTCGAGCTCGGCCGGCCGGAGCGACTCGACCGGCCGCCCGGGGGACTTTGAAATATTTCGAGCTCGGCCGGCCGGAGCGACCGGAACGGAGCGTCTGGACGCTCTGGCACCGAGAATCGAGGACTCAATCGAACGGATACATCGACGGCGCGTTCGCAACGAGTCGAAGAAGCGACGGGCCGGAGGACCTGCAGAAATTCGAAAATCGAGCATCCGGAGCGACTCGACCGGCCGCCCGGGGACTTTGAAAAATTTCGAGCTCGGCCGGCCGGAGCGACTCGACCGGCCGCCGGGGGACTTTGAAATATTTCGAGCTCGGCCGGCCGGAGCGACCGGAACGGAGCGTCTGGACGCTCTGGCCACCGAGAATCGAGACTCAATCGAACGGATACATTCGACGGCGCGTTCGCAACGAGTCGAAGAAGCGACGGGCCGGAGGACCTGCAGAAATTCGAAAATCGAGCATCCGGAGCGACTCGACCGGCCGCCCGGGGACTTTGAAAAATTTCGAGCTCGGCCGGCCGGAGCGACTCGACCGGCCGCCGGGGGACTTTGAAATATTTCGAGCTCGGCCGGCCGGAGCGACCGGAACGGAGCGTCTGGACGCTCTGGCACCGAGAATCGAGACTCAATCGAACGGATACATCGACGGCCGCGTTCGCAACGAGTCGAAGAAGCGACGGCCGGAGGACCTGCAGAAATTCGAAAATCGAGCAATCCGGAGCGACTCGACCGCCGCCCGGGGACTTTGAAAAATTTCGAGCTCGGCCGGCCGGAGCGACTCGACCGGCCGCCGGGGGACTTTGAAATATTTCGAGCTCGCCGGCGGAGCGACCGGAACGGAGCGTCTGGACGCTCTGGCACCGAGAATCG
The DNA here is from genome assembly GCA_030770465.2 of Perdita meconis. Lineage (NCBI taxonomy): Eukaryota > Metazoa > Arthropoda > Insecta > Hymenoptera > Andrenidae > Perdita > Perdita meconis. The sequence goes on from JASKOS020000049.1 coordinate 3,554, forward strand.
AGACTCAATCGAACGGATACATCGACGGCGCGTTCGCAACGAGTCGAAGAAGCGACGGGCCGGAGGACCTGCAGAAATTCGAAAATCGAGATCCGGAGCGACTCGACCGGCCGCCCGGGGACTTTGAAAAATTTCGAGCTCGGCCGGCCGGAGGCGACTCGACCGGCCGCCGGGGGACTTTGAAATATTTCGAGCTCGGCCGGCCGGAGCGACCGGGACGGAGCGTTGGACGCTCTGGCACCGAGAATCGAGACTCAATCGAACGGATACATCGACGGCGCGTTCGCAACGAGTCGAAGAAGCGACGGGCCGGAGGACCTGCAGAAATCGAAAATCGAGCATCCGGAGCGACTCGGACCGCCGCCCGGGGACTTTGAAAAATTTCGAGCTCGGCCGCCGGAGCGACTCGACCGGCCGCCGGGGGACTTTGAAATATTTCGAGCTCGGCCGGCCGGAGCGACCGGAACGGAGCGTCTGGACGCTCTGGCACCGAGAATCGAGACTCAATCGAACGGATACATCGACGGCGCGTTCGCAACCGAGTCGAAGAAGCGACGGGCCGGAGGACCTGCAGAAATTCGAAAATCGAGCATCCGGAGCGACTCGACCGGCCGCCCGGGGACTTTGAAAAATTTCGAGCTCGGCCGGCCGGAGCGACTCGACCGGCCGCCGGGGACTTTGAAATATTTCGAGCTCGGCCGGCCGGAGCGACCGGAACGGAGCGTCTGGACGCTCTGGCACCGAGAATCGAGACTCAATCGAACGGATACATCGGACGGCGCGTTCGCAACGAGTCGAAGAAGCGCGGGCCGGAGGACCTGCAGAAATTCGAAAATCGAGCATCCGGAGCGACTCGACCGGCCGCCCGGGGACTTTGAAAAATTTCGAGCTCGGCCGGCCGGAGCGACTCGACCGGCCGCCGGGGGACTTTGAAATATTTCGAGCTCGGCCGGCCGGAGCGACCGGAACGGAGCGTCTGGACGCTCTGGCACCGAGAATCGAGACTCAATCGAACGGATACATCGACGGCGCGTTCGCAACGAGTCGAAGAAGCGACGGGCCGGAGGACCTGCAGAAATTCGAAAATCGAGCATCCGGAGCGACTCGACCGGCCGCCCGGGGACTTTGAAAAATTTCGAGCTCGGCCGGCCGGAGCGACTCGACCGGCCGCCGGGGGACTTTGAAATATTTCGAGCTCGGCCGGCCGGAGCGACCGGAACGGAGCGTCTGGACGCTCTGGCACGAGAATCGAGACTCAATCGAACGGATACATCGACGGCGCGTTCGCAACGAGTCGAAGAGGCGACGGGCCGGAGGACCTGCAGAATTCGAAAATCGAGCATCCGGAGCGACTCGACCGGCCGCCCGGGGACTTTGAAAAATTTCGAGCTCGGCCGGCCGGAGCGGCGACTCGACCGGCGCCGGGGGACTTTGAAATATTTCGAGCTCGGCCGGCCGGAGCGACCGGAACGGAGCGTCTGGACGCTCTGGCACCGAGAATCGAGACTCAATCGAACGGATACATCGACGGCGCGTTCGCAACGAGTCGAAGAAGCGACGGGCCGGAGGACCTGCAGAAATTCGAAAATCGAGCATCCGGAGCGACTCGACCGGCCGCCCGGGGACTTTGAAAAATTTCGAGCTCGGCCGGCCGGAGCGACTCGACCGGCCGCCGGGGGACTTTGAAATATTTCGAGCTCGGCCGGCCGGAGCGACCGGAACGGAGCGTCTGGACGCTCTGGCACCGAGAATCGAGACTCAATCGAACGGATACATCGACGGCGCGTTCGCAACGAGTCGAAGAAGCGACGGGCCGGAGGACCTGCAGAAATTCGAAAATCGAGCATCCGGAGCGACTCGACCGGCCGCCCGGGGACTTTGAAAAATTTCGAGCTCGGCCGGCCGGAGCGACTCGACCGGCCGCCGGGGGGACTTTGAAATATTTCGAGCTCGGCCGGCCGGAGCGACCGGAACGGAGCGTCTGGACGCTCTGGCACCGAGAATCGAGACTCAATCGAACGGATACATCGACGGCGCGTTCGCAACGAGTCGAAGAAGCGACGGGCCGGAGGACCTGCAGAAATTCGAAAATCGAGCATCCGGAGCGACTCGACCGGCCGCCCGGGGACTTTGAAAAATTTCGAGCTCGGCCGGCCGGAGCGACTCGACCGGCCGCCGGGGGACTTTGAAATATTTCGAGCTCGGCCGGCCGGAGCGACCGGAACGGAGCGTCTGGACGCTCTGGCACCGAGAATCGAGACTCAATCGAACGGATACATCGACGGCGCGTTCGCAACGAGTCGAAGAAGCGACGGGCCGGAGGACCTGCAGAAATTCGAAAATCGAGCATCCGGAGCGACTCGACCGGCCGCCCGGGGACTTTGAAAAATTTCGAGCTCGGCCGGCCGGACCGACTCGACCGGCCGCCGGGGGACTTTGAAATATTTCGAGCTCGGCCGGCCGGAGCGACCGGAACGGAGCGTCTGAACGCTCTGGCACCGAGAATCGAGACTCAATCGAACGGATACATCGACGGCGCGTTCGCAACGAGTCGAAGAAGCGACGGGCCGGAGGACCTGCAGAAATTCGAAAATCGAGCATCCGGAGCGACTCGACCGGCCGCCCGGGGACTTTGAAAAATTTCGAGCTCGGCCGGCCGGAGCGACTCGACCGGCCGCCGGGGGACTTTGAAATATTTCGAGCTCGGCCGGCCGGAGCGACCGGAACGGAGCGTCTGGACGCTCTGGCACCGAGAATCGAGACTCAATCGAACGGATACATCGACGGCGCGTTCGCAACGAGTCGAAGAAGCGACGGGCCGGAGGACCTGCAGAAATTCGAAAATCGAGCATCCGGAGCGACTCGACCGGCCGCCCGGGGACTTTGAAAAATTTCGAGCTCGGCCGGCCGGAGCGACTCGACCGGCCGCCGGGGGACTTTGAAATATTTCGAGCTCGGCCGGCCGGAGCGACCGGAACGGAGCGTCTGGACGCTCTGGCACCGAGAATCGAGACTCAATCGAACGGATACATCGACGGCGCGTTCGCAACGAGTCGAAGAAGCGGCGGGCCGGAGGACCTGCAGAAATTCGAAAATCGAGCATCCGGAGCGACTCGACCGGCCGCCCGGGGACTTTGAAAAATTTCGAGCTCGGCCGGCCGGAGCGACTCGACCGGCCGCCGGGGGACTTTGAAATATTTCGAGCTCGGCCGGCCGGAGCGACCGGAACGGAGCGTCTGGACGCTCTGGCACCGAGAATCGAGACTCAATCGAACGGATACATCGACGGCGCGTTCGCAACGAGTCGAAGAAGCGACGGGCCGGAGGACCTGCAGAAATTCGAAAATCGAGCATCCGGAGCGACTCGACCGGCCGCCCGGGGACTTTGAAAAATTTCGAGCTCGGCCGGCCGGAGCGACTCGACCGGCCGCCGGGGGACTTTGAAATATTTCGAGCTCGGCCGGCCGGAGCGACCGGAACGGAGCGTCTGGACGCTCTGGCACCGAGAATCGAGACTCAATCGAACGGATACATCGACGGCGCGTTCGCAACGAGTCGAAGAAGCGACGGGCCGGAGGACCTGCAGAAATTCGAAAATCGAGCATCCGGAGCGACTCGACCGGCCGCCCGGGGACTTTGAAAAATTTCGAGCTCGGCCGGCCGGAGCGACTCGACCGGCCGCCGGGGGACTTTGAAATATTTCGAGCTCGGCCGGCCGGAGCGACCGGAACCGAGCGTCTGGACGCTCTCGCAGCGTGATCCGTGAGTCAATCGAAAACGGAAATTGGTAATGACAATGGAAATTGAAATTTCAGGGTACTGTTTTAAGCATTTATTATAGTAGCGGATATGGAAAATGGAAATTTATATTGATCGTTGTATTTAAAGTTTTGAATTTTCGTCGGAAATGGAAATACGTATTAATATGGATAATAGGATTGGAAGGTGTGCATATAAATTGAAATCATGAATGGAAATGGAAATTGGAAATGAACGTTGATGTTGAAATTAGTGATTCGCTTTGAAAATATTGGTTAATATTGGTAATACATATGGTAATTGATAATAGAAATGGAGTATGAGAATGAGAATTAATATTGATAATAAAATAGGGGATTAAATTATGACATCTAAATTTGGAGTCTTCGGAGCGACTCTACCGAACGCCGTGGGACTTGGAAAAATTTCGGGGTCGAGCGGTCGAAGCGACGCGACCGGCCGCCGTGCACACCGCGGCGGACAGAGAGCCTATCTTGGAGGAGGCCGCGCGTTCGGGCTGTTGGCGCGACCGCTTCGCACCGCTTGCCGCCGTGCGTACGGCCGTGTGTCGCCGGCGCCCCGGCCGGCCCGCCGGTAACTGTAAGGAGAGTACCTCTCTGCACAGCATAACCACGGGTCGGTGTCTCAGACCGAATGGCCCTTATGTGGTAACCGTATAATTTGCATTTACTGCGGATTACGTACCGTATTCACATTTTGTGTCTACTCGTACAAACAGAGCATCAACTCTTTGACCGAGCGAATGAGTGTATTCGAACTGACCGATAGCGTTCCGTCCTCGTGGCGGTCGCACCGGGCCGATGAGAAAGAGGAGTGAAACAAACAAATACAGTTATTTATAATATTGTATGTTTGTATATATGAAATGATGAAGCGTGTCACTTGTTATACCCGGCACTGTGTGCGAGTTACGGGTTCGTGTCACAGAAAATGAAATGAGAAATATATCTGGGGTGAATTTATACGATCGTGTCACTTGTTATACCCGGCACTTTGTGCGAATAATAATAATAATATATACGGGTTTGTGTCACAGAAATGAGAAATGATATTATATAAAATATCATTGGAAAAAGATGAGAAATGTGTTCGTCGATCGGGGTTAGTCTGTGGATAACCGACGACGACTTCACAAGTTTGAAGAAGAGGAGGAGAAGAAAAGGAGTCTTTACGAAGCTCCCTGGTTGATCCTGCCAGTAGTCATATGCTTGTCTCAAAGATTAAGCCATGCATGTCTCAGTACGTGCCGTAGTAAGGTGAAACCGCGAATGGCTCATTAAATCAGTTATGGTTCCTTAGATTGTACCCACATTTACTTGGATAACTGTGGTAATTCTAGAGCTAATACATGCAAAATGGAGTTCCGACCAGAGATGGAAGGAACGCTTTTATTAGATCAAAACCAATCGGTGGCGAGCATTATTGTTCGTCCATCGCTTGCTTTGGTGACTCTGAATAACTTTGTGCTGATCGCATGGTCTAAAGTAGCACCGGCGACGCATCTTTCAAATGTCTGCCTTATCAACTGTCGATGGTAGGTTCTGCGCCTACCATGGTTGTAACGGGTAACGGGGAATCAGGGTTCGATTCCGGAGAGGGAGCCTGAGAAACGGCTACCACATCCAAGGAAGGCAGCAGGCGCGCAAATTACCCACTCCCGGCACGGGGAGGTAGTGACGAAAAATAACGATACGGGACTCATCCGAGGCCCCGTAATCGGAATGAGTACACTTTAAATCCTTTAACGAGGATCCATTGGAGGGCAAGTCTGGTGCCAGCAGCCGCGGTAATTCCAGCTCCAATAGCGTATATTAAAGTTGTTGCGGTTAAAAAGCTCGTAGTTGAATCTGTGTGTCACAGTGTCGGTTCACCGCTCGCGGTGTTTAACTGGCATTATGTGGTACGTCCTACCGGTGGACTTAGCCTTTCGGGGCGGTTCAATTAATACATCGCGGTGCTCTTCACTGAGTGTCGAGATGGGCCGGTACGTTTACTTTGAACAAATTAGAGTGCTCAAAGCAGGCTACTTTCGCCTGAATACTCTGTGCATGGAATAATGGAATAGGACCTCGGTTCTATTTTGTTGGTTTTCGGAACCCCGAGGTAATGATTAATAGGGACAGATGGGGGCATTCGTATTGCGACGTTAGAGGTGAAATTCTTGGATCGTCGCAAGACGGACAGAAGCGAAAGCATTTGCCAAAAATGTTTTCATTAATCAAGAACGAAAGTTAGAGGTTCGAAGGCGATCAGATACCGCCCTAGTTCTAACCATAAACGATGCCAGCCAGCGATCCGCCGAAGTTCCTTAGATGACTCGGCGGGCAGCTTCCGGGAAACCAAAGCTTTTGGGTTCCGGGGGAAGTATGGTTGCAAAGCTGAAACTTAAAGGAATTGACGGAAGGGCACCACCAGGAGTGGAGCCTGCGGCTTAATTTGACTCAACACGGGAAACCTCACCAGGCCCGGACACCGGAAGGATTGACAGATTTATAGCTCTTTCTTGATTCGGTGGGTGGTGGTGCATGGCCGTTCTTAGTTGGTGGAGCGATTTGTCTGGTTAATTCCGATAACGAACGAGACTCTAGCCTGCTAAATAGACGTAATTTATGGTATCTCGAAGGCCCCTGACTTCGGTCGGTGGGTTTTTACTACCAACGTACAGACAAATCTTCTTAGAGGGACAGGCGGCTTCTAGCCGCACGAGATTGAGCAATAACAGGTCTGTGATGCCCTTAGATGTTCTGGGCCGCACGCGCGCTACACTGAAGGAATCAGCGTGTTTTCCCTGGCCGAAAGGCCCGGGTAACCCGCTGAACCTCCTTCGTGCTAGGGATTGGGGCTTGCAATTATTCCCCATGAACGAGGAATTCCCAGTAAGCGCGAGTCATAAGCTCGCGTTGATTACGTCCCTGCCCTTTGTACACACCGCCCGTCGCTACTACCGATTGAATGATTTAGTGAGGTCTTCGGACTGGTGCGCGGAAATGTCTTCGGGCATTGCCGATGTTGCCGGGAAGATGACCAAACTTGATTATTTAGAGGAAGTAAAAGTCGTAACAAGGTTTCCGTAGGTGAACCTGCGGAAGGATCATTAACGAAAAAAAACTATATATCTATTTGACTTGAACACTTAAGTAACCACACTACTAAAAGGAATCCTTTGGCTTGAAATATAAATAAAAAAGTAGTGTGGTACGAACAAAAGATGAATGGAAACGAACGAAACTCACTCTCTTATATATGAGAATGAAAAAATAAGATTTTTTCTCGAGAGACGGCTTACGTGAGGAGGGTGTGTATCATCCTCCCGTCCGTCTCGTTGAAAGAAAAAAAAAAAAAAAATCGTCCAGCGGTGTACGGCTTACGTTGTGGAGAGCGTTGCCTCCCGTCTGTGCACCGCGCGAAGGACGCAAATAAAGCATTCAGCGCACCGTAGCCCGACAAGCAGGATCGAAACTGGCTCCCTTTTCTCTTTGTCTCTCATAATAATATATACACATTTTTACGAGGCGCTTGCGTGAGGTGGATAAGAAATAGAAAAATGTATCACCCGCCGCCGATAAAGTAAAATAAACGTGTGGTATAAAATAAATGAAGAGGAAAAAGAGAGGGAAGGGGTAACACATGGCCAGACATCCTGATTGCCTTCGAGAGGCTCTTGAGATTGATAGACGTTTGAAAACGTCTCGTGGTGGAAATCCCCTCCTATAATTAAAGGGGGGGGGATGGAGGACCCGGGTAGTCTAGGATTGGATTGAGAGTCGAATTTGTGCGGGAGCACACTCTCTCGGTCCATCCAGAGAGAACGCCGTGCGGTGTATAAAAGGTTCCTTGACGAGGGGTATCCCCAATAAATGTCGGTACTTGAAACCCAGCGTATCTCTAGACTTTTGAAAGTACTATTCGCCCGGTCGCGTCGGAGATAATACTCTCTCCGACGGGTGTCCAGTTGCCACGTAGTGTCGTTACATTCGCATCGCACGCCGTGCGATGATGATTGTAGCGACGCCCGAACCTCCATCGTATGTGCGCTAGTTGGAGGCGCGGGTCTCGGATTGTTCCGAACTCTCTCTCTCGAAAGAGGAGAGAAAAAAAAGAACTGTGATATTATAATCAATATTTCTATGAAATATTAAATACAACCCTGAACGGTGGATCACTTGGCTCGTGGGTCGATGAAGAACGCAGCTAATTGCGCGTCAACGTGTGAACTGCAGGACACATGAACATCGACATTTCGAACGCACATTGCGGTCCACGGATACAATTCCTGGACCACGCCTGGCTGAGGGTCGTTTTCACGTACATTTAAGACTGCTTGCGTTTGGAGCACTCCGTCAATCCTTTGACCGGCCGGTACTCGGAAACGAGTCATCGTGAGCCGGATTAGGTTTGAAAAAGGGGAAGGCGACAGACGTACGAGCGATTGTTGAACCTTCGTCGGCGTTTGTAGCGGTCGCAACGAAAATAAGCCGATGCGCGTTCGATTACACGTCATACGCGTCGATTGCGCGACGCGCGCGGCAGATGACTGGATAATTATAGAGACGAATCGAACGAAACTCGTCTTTTGAGAGAAAAATCCTCTTGGGCTCTTAGCGTGAGTGTGAAAAGGACACGCGGCGTCGCGAGTCGCGTTTGAACGCGACCGCCCGCGTGTACAAAGGAAACACCGCCCCTCGAGGTTAATCGATCTTGACGAGATCGTCTTATCCATCCTCCGCGCGCCGTTGCCTCACGTTATGAATAAAATTTCGAACGTGTGTCTCGGCACAGATTGTTTCGTGCGAATTAAACCGCTCTCCCGACGTGGTTTGAAATGAAAGGAAAAAATAATAAAAATAATCCGAATAAGTCGTGAGACCAAGAAAAAGTAAAGGAAGGACCACACGTGAAATTATTACCCCGCACTGTCGAGTGTGGTTTATAATGTGAAAGCTTGCGGATCGCCGCGTCGCACTCTTGATGAATAGAAGGCCCCATGAGTCCAGAAAAAGACTGGCTCTTTGGCGAGGCTCGCGCGGAGTGCTGCGCGTCCGACCACCGCATGTATACAATTTTATAAACCGCAGGAGAAATAAACAAGTGTGTGGCGTTTCTCCCCTGTGCATATTAAAGAGGGTCAAAAGTAGCAAAGTAGTCCGGTCGTCCCGTGTCTACCACC
>JASKOS020000049.1:32500-92500 GCA_030770465.2 Perdita meconis
ACGGAGCGTCTGGACGCTCTGGCACCGAGAATCGAGACTCAATCGAACGGATACATCGACGGCGCGTTCGCAACGAGTCGAAGAAGCGACGGGCCGGAGGACCTGCAGAAATTCGAAAATCGAGCATCCGGAGCGACTCGACCGGCCGCCCGGGGACTTTGAAAAATTTCGAGCTCGGCCGGCCGGAGCGACTCGACCGGCCGCCGGGGGACTTTGAAATATTTCGAGCTCGGCCGGCCGGAGCGACCGGAACGGAGCGTCTGGACGCTCTGGCACCGAGAATCGAGACTCAATCGAACGGATACATCGACGGCGCGTTCGCAACGAGTCGAAGAAGCGACGGGCCGGAGGACCTGCAGAAATTCGAAAATCGAGCATCCGGAGCGACTCGACCGGCCGCCCGGGGACTTTGAAAAATTTCGAGCTCGGCCGGCCGGAGCGACTCGACCGGCCGCCGGGGGACTTTGAAATATTTCGAGCTCGGCCGGCCGGAGCGACCGGAACGGAGCGTCTGGACGCTCTGGCACCGAGAATCGAGACTCAATCGAACGGATACATCGACGGCGCGTTCGCAACGAGTCGAAGAAGCGACGGGCCGGAGGACCTGCAGAAATTCGAAAATCGAGCATCCGGAGCGACTCGACCGGCCGCCCGGGGACTTTGAAAAATTTCGAGCTCGGCCGGCCGGAGCGACTCGACCGGCCGCCGGGGGACTTTGAAATATTTCGAGCTCGGCCGGCCGGAGCGACCGGAACGGAGCGTCTGGACGCTCTGGCACCGAGAATCGAGACTCAATCGAACGGATACATCGACGGCGCGTTCGCAACGAGTCGAAGAAGCGACGGGCCGGAGGACCTGCAGAAATTCGAAAATCGAGCATCCGGAGCGACTCGACCGGCCGCCCGGGGACTTTGAAAAATTTCGAGCTCGGCCGGCCGGAGCGACTCGACCGGCCGCCGGGGGACTTTGAAATATTTCGAGCTCGGCCGGCCGGAGCGACCGGAACGGAGCGTCTGGACGCTCTGGCACCGAGAATCGAGACTCAATCGAACGGATACATCGACGGCGCGTTCGCAACGAGTCGAAGAAGCGACGGGCCGGAGGACCTGCAGAAATTCGAAAATCGAGCATCCGGAGCGACTCGACCGGCCGCCCGGGGACTTTGAAAAATTTCGAGCTCGGCCGGCCGGAGCGACTCGACCGGCCGCCGGGGGACTTTGAAATATTTCGAGCTCGGCCGGCCGGAGCGACCGGAACGGAGCGTCTGGACGCTCTGGCACCGAGAATCGAGACTCAATCGAACGGATACATCGACGGCGCGTTCGCAACGAGTCGAAGAAGCGACGGGCCGGAGGACCTGCAGAAATTCGAAAATCGAGCATCCGGAGCGACTCGACCGGCCGCCCGGGGACTTTGAAAAATTTCGAGCTCGGCCGGCCGGAGCGACTCGACCGGCCGCCGGGGGACTTTGAAATATTTCGAGCTCGGCCGGCCGGAGCGACCGGAACGGAGCGTCTGGACGCTCTGGCACCGAGAATCGAGACTCAATCGAACGGATACATCGACGGCGCGTTCGCAACGAGTCGAAGAAGCGACGGGCCGGAGGACCTGCAGAAATTCGAAAATCGAGCATCCGGAGCGACTCGACCGGCCGCCCGGGGACTTTGAAAAATTTCGAGCTCGGCCGGCCGGAGCGACTCGACCGGCCGCCGGGGGACTTTGAAATATTTCGAGCTCGGCCGGCCGGAGCGACCGGAACGGAGCGTCTGGACGCTCTGGCACCGAGAATCGAGACTCAATCGAACGGATACATCGACGGCGCGTTCGCAACGAGTCGAAGAAGCGACGGGCCGGAGGACCTGCAGAAATTCGAAAATCGAGCATCCGGAGCGACTCGACCGGCCGCCCGGGGACTTTGAAAAATTTCGAGCTCGGCCGGCCGGAGCGACTCGACCGGCCGCCGGGGGACTTTGAAATATTTCGAGCTCGGCCGGCCGGAGCGACCGGAACGGAGCGTCTGGACGCTCTGGCACCGAGAATCGAGACTCAATCGAACGGATACATCGACGGCGCGTTCGCAACGAGTCGAAGAAGCGACGGGCCGGAGGACCTGCAGAAATTCGAAAATCGAGCATCCGGAGCGACTCGACCGGCCGCCCGGGGACTTTGAAAAATTTCGAGCTCGGCCGGCCGGAGCGACTCGACCGGCCGCCGGGGGACTTTGAAATATTTCGAGCTCGGCCGGCCGGAGCGACCGGAACGGAGCGTCTGGACGCTCTGGCACCGAGAATCGAGACTCAATCGAACGGATACATCGACGGCGCGTTCGCAACGAGTCGAAGAAGCGACGGGCCGGAGGACCTGCAGAAATTCGAAAATCGAGCATCCGGAGCGACTCGACCGGCCGCCCGGGGACTTTGAAAAATTTCGAGCTCGGCCGGCCGGAGCGACTCGACCGGCCGCCGGGGGACTTTGAAATATTTCGAGCTCGGCCGGCCGGAGCGACCGGAACGGAGCGTCTGGACGCTCTGGCACCGAGAATCGAGACTCAATCGAACGGATACATCGACGGCGCGTTCGCAACGAGTCGAAGAAGCGACGGGCCGGAGGACCTGCAGAAATTCGAAAATCGAGCATCCGGAGCGACTCGACCGGCCGCCCGGGGACTTTGAAAAATTTCGAGCTCGGCCGGCCGGAGCGACTCGACCGGCCGCCGGGGGACTTTGAAATATTTCGAGCTCGGCCGGCCGGAGCGACCGGAACGGAGCGTCTGGACGCTCTGGCACCGAGAATCGAGACTCAATCGAACGGATACATCGACGGCGCGTTCGCAACGAGTCGAAGAAGCGACGGGCCGGAGGACCTGCAGAAATTCGAAAATCGAGCATCCGGAGCGACTCGACCGGCCGCCCGGGGACTTTGAAAAATTTCGAGCTCGGCCGGCCGGAGCGACTCGACCGGCCGCCGGGGGACTTTGAAATATTTCGAGCTCGGCCGGCCGGAGCGACCGGAACGGAGCGTCTGGACGCTCTGGCACCGAGAATCGAGACTCAATCGAACGGATACATCGACGGCGCGTTCGCAACGAGTCGAAGAAGCGACGGGCCGGAGGACCTGCAGAAATTCGAAAATCGAGCATCCGGAGCGACTCGACCGGCCGCCCGGGGACTTTGAAAAATTTCGAGCTCGGCCGGCCGGAGCGACTCGACCGGCCGCCGGGGGACTTTGAAATATTTCGAGCTCGGCCGGCCGGAGCGACCGGAACGGAGCGTCTGGACGCTCTGGCACCGAGAATCGAGACTCAATCGAACGGATACATCGACGGCGCGTTCGCAACGAGTCGAAGAAGCGACGGGCCGGAGGACCTGCAGAAATTCGAAAATCGAGCATCCGGAGCGACTCGACCGGCCGCCCGGGGACTTTGAAAAATTTCGAGCTCGGCCGGCCGGAGCGACTCGACCGGCCGCCGGGGGACTTTGAAATATTTCGAGCTCGGCCGGCCGGAGCGACCGGAACGGAGCGTCTGGACGCTCTGGCACCGAGAATCGAGACTCAATCGAACGGATACATCGACGGCGCGTTCGCAACGAGTCGAAGAAGCGACGGGCCGGAGGACCTGCAGAAATTCGAAAATCGAGCATCCGGAGCGACTCGACCGGCCGCCCGGGGACTTTGAAAAATTTCGAGCTCGGCCGGCCGGAGCGACTCGACCGGCCGCCGGGGGACTTTGAAATATTTCGAGCTCGGCCGGCCGGAGCGACCGGAACGGAGCGTCTGGACGCTCTGGCACCGAGAATCGAGACTCAATCGAACGGATACATCGACGGCGCGTTCGCAACGAGTCGAAGAAGCGACGGGCCGGAGGACCTGCAGAAATTCGAAAATCGAGCATCCGGAGCGACTCGACCGGCCGCCCGGGGACTTTGAAAAATTTCGAGCTCGGCCGGCCGGAGCGACTCGACCGGCCGCCGGGGGACTTTGAAATATTTCGAGCTCGGCCGGCCGGAGCGACCGGAACGGAGCGTCTGGACGCTCTGGCACCGAGAATCGAGACTCAATCGAACGGATACATCGACGGCGCGTTCGCAACGAGTCGAAGAAGCGACGGGCCGGAGGACCTGCAGAAATTCGAAAATCGAGCATCCGGAGCGACTCGACCGGCCGCCCGGGGACTTTGAAAAATTTCGAGCTCGGCCGGCCGGAGCGACTCGACCGGCCGCCGGGGGACTTTGAAATATTTCGAGCTCGGCCGGCCGGAGCGACCGGAACGGAGCGTCTGGACGCTCTGGCACCGAGAATCGAGACTCAATCGAACGGATACATCGACGGCGCGTTCGCAACGAGTCGAAGAAGCGACGGGCCGGAGGACCTGCAGAAATTCGAAAATCGAGCATCCGGAGCGACTCGACCGGCCGCCCGGGGACTTTGAAAAATTTCGAGCTCGGCCGGCCGGAGCGACTCGACCGGCCGCCGGGGGACTTTGAAATATTTCGAGCTCGGCCGGCCGGAGCGACCGGAACGGAGCGTCTGGACGCTCTGGCACCGAGAATCGAGACTCAATCGAACGGATACATCGACGGCGCGTTCGCAACGAGTCGAAGAAGCGACGGGCCGGAGGACCTGCAGAAATTCGAAAATCGAGCATCCGGAGCGACTCGACCGGCCGCCCGGGGACTTTGAAAAATTTCGAGCTCGGCCGGCCGGAGCGACTCGACCGGCCGCCGGGGGACTTTGAAATATTTCGAGCTCGGCCGGCCGGAGCGACCGGAACGGAGCGTCTGGACGCTCTGGCACCGAGAATCGAGACTCAATCGAACGGATACATCGACGGCGCGTTCGCAACGAGTCGAAGAAGCGACGGGCCGGAGGACCTGCAGAAATTCGAAAATCGAGCATCCGGAGCGACTCGACCGGCCGCCCGGGGACTTTGAAAAATTTCGAGCTCGGCCGGCCGGAGCGACTCGACCGGCCGCCGGGGGACTTTGAAATATTTCGAGCTCGGCCGGCCGGAGCGACCGGAACGGAGCGTCTGGACGCTCTGGCACCGAGAATCGAGACTCAATCGAACGGATACATCGACGGCGCGTTCGCAACGAGTCGAAGAAGCGACGGGCCGGAGGACCTGCAGAAATTCGAAAATCGAGCATCCGGAGCGACTCGACCGGCCGCCCGGGGACTTTGAAAAATTTCGAGCTCGGCCGGCCGGAGCGACTCGACCGGCCGCCGGGGGACTTTGAAATATTTCGAGCTCGGCCGGCCGGAGCGACCGGAACGGAGCGTCTGGACGCTCTGGCACCGAGAATCGAGACTCAATCGAACGGATACATCGACGGCGCGTTCGCAACGAGTCGAAGAAGCGACGGGCCGGAGGACCTGCAGAAATTCGAAAATCGAGCATCCGGAGCGACTCGACCGGCCGCCCGGGGACTTTGAAAAATTTCGAGCTCGGCCGGCCGGAGCGACTCGACCGGCCGCCGGGGGACTTTGAAATATTTCGAGCTCGGCCGGCCGGAGCGACCGGAACGGAGCGTCTGGACGCTCTGGCACCGAGAATCGAGACTCAATCGAACGGATACATCGACGGCGCGTTCGCAACGAGTCGAAGAAGCGACGGGCCGGAGGACCTGCAGAAATTCGAAAATCGAGCATCCGGAGCGACTCGACCGGCCGCCCGGGGACTTTGAAAAATTTCGAGCTCGGCCGGCCGGAGCGACTCGACCGGCCGCCGGGGGACTTTGAAATATTTCGAGCTCGGCCGGCCGGAGCGACCGGAACGGAGCGTCTGGACGCTCTGGCACCGAGAATCGAGACTCAATCGAACGGATACATCGACGGCGCGTTCGCAACGAGTCGAAGAAGCGACGGGCCGGAGGACCTGCAGAAATTCGAAAATCGAGCATCCGGAGCGACTCGACCGGCCGCCCGGGGACTTTGAAAAATTTCGAGCTCGGCCGGCCGGAGCGACTCGACCGGCCGCCGGGGGACTTTGAAATATTTCGAGCTCGGCCGGCCGGAGCGACCGGAACGGAGCGTCTGGACGCTCTGGCACCGAGAATCGAGACTCAATCGAACGGATACATCGACGGCGCGTTCGCAACGAGTCGAAGAAGCGACGGGCCGGAGGACCTGCAGAAATTCGAAAATCGAGCATCCGGAGCGACTCGACCGGCCGCCCGGGGACTTTGAAAAATTTCGAGCTCGGCCGGCCGGAGCGACTCGACCGGCCGCCGGGGGACTTTGAAATATTTCGAGCTCGGCCGGCCGGAGCGACCGGAACGGAGCGTCTGGACGCTCTGGCACCGAGAATCGAGACTCAATCGAACGGATACATCGACGGCGCGTTCGCAACGAGTCGAAGAAGCGACGGGCCGGAGGACCTGCAGAAATTCGAAAATCGAGCATCCGGAGCGACTCGACCGGCCGCCCGGGGACTTTGAAAAATTTCGAGCTCGGCCGGCCGGAGCGACTCGACCGGCCGCCGGGGGACTTTGAAATATTTCGAGCTCGGCCGGCCGGAGCGACCGGAACGGAGCGTCTGGACGCTCTGGCACCGAGAATCGAGACTCAATCGAACGGATACATCGACGGCGCGTTCGCAACGAGTCGAAGAAGCGACGGGCCGGAGGACCTGCAGAAATTCGAAAATCGAGCATCCGGAGCGACTCGACCGGCCGCCCGGGGACTTTGAAAAATTTCTGAGCTCGGCCGGCCGGAGCGACTCGACCGGCCGCCGGGGGACTTTGAAATATTTCGAGCTCGGCCGGCCGGAGCGACCGGAACGGAGCGTCTGGACGCTCTGGCACCGAGAATCGAGACTCAATCGAACGGATACATCGACGGCGCGTTCGCAACGAGTCGAAGAAGCGACGGGCCGGAGGACCTGCAGAAATTCGAAAATCGAGCATCCGGAGCGACTCGACCGGCCGCCCGGGGACTTTGAAAAATTTCGAGCTCGGCCGGCCGGAGCGACTCGACCGGCCGCCGGGGGACTTTGAAATATTTCGAGCTCGGCCGGCCGGAGCGACCGGAACGGAGCGTCTGGACGCTCTGGCACCGAGAATCGAGACTCAATCGAACGGATACATCGACGGCGCGTTCGCAACGAGTCGAAGAAGCGACGGGCCGGAGGACCTGCAGAAATTCGAAAATCGAGCATCCGGAGCGACTCGACCGGCCGCCCGGGGACTTTGAAAAATTTCGAGCTCGGCCGGCCGGAGCGACTCGACCGGCCGCCGGGGGACTTTGAAATATTTCGAGCTCGGCCGGCCGGAGCGACCGGAACGGAGCGTCTGGACGCTCTGGCACCGAGAATCGAGACTCAATCGAACGGATACATCGACGGCGCGTTCGCAACGAGTCGAAGAAGCGACGGGCCGGAGGACCTGCAGAAATTCGAAAATCGAGCATCCGGAGCGACTCGACCGGCCGCCCGGGGACTTTGAAAAATTTCGAGCTCGGCCGGCCGGAGCGACTCGACCGGCCGCCGGGGGACTTTGAAATATTTCGAGCTCGGCCGGCCGGAGCGACCGGAACGGAGCGTCTGGACGCTCTGGCACCGAGAATCGAGACTCAATCGAACGGATACATCGACGGCGCGTTCGCAACGAGTCGAAGAAGCGACGGGCCGGAGGACCTGCAGAAATTCGAAAATCGAGCATCCGGAGCGACTCGACCGGCCGCCCGGGGACTTTGAAAAATTTCGAGCTCGGCCGGCCGGAGCGACTCGACCGGCCGCCGGGGGACTTTGAAATATTTCGAGCTCGGCCGGCCGGAGCGACCGGAACGGAGCGTCTGGACGCTCTGGCACCGAGAATCGAGACTCAATCGAACGGATACATCGACGGCGCGTTCGCAACGAGTCGAAGAAGCGACGGGCCGGAGGACCTGCAGAAATTCGAAAATCGAGCATCCGGAGCGACTCGACCGGCCGCCCGGGGACTTTGAAAAATTTCGAGCTCGGCCGGCCGGAGCGACTCGACCGGCCGCCGGGGGACTTTGAAATATTTCGAGCTCGGCCGGCCGGAGCGACCGGAACGGAGCGTCTGGACGCTCTGGCACCGAGAATCGAGACTCAATCGAACGGATACATCGACGGCGCGTTCGCAACGAGTCGAAGAAGCGACGGGCCGGAGGACCTGCAGAAATTCGAAAATCGAGCATCCGGAGCGACTCGACCGGCCGCCCGGGGACTTTGAAAAATTTCGAGCTCGGCCGGCCGGAGCGACTCGACCGGCCGCCGGGGGACTTTGAAATATTTCGAGCTCGGCCGGCCGGAGCGACCGGAACGGAGCGTCTGGACGCTCTGGCACCGAGAATCGAGACTCAATCGAACGGATACATCGACGGCGCGTTCGCAACGAGTCGAAGAAGCGACGGGCCGGAGGACCTGCAGAAATTCGAAAATCGAGCATCCGGAGCGACTCGACCGGCCGCCCGGGGACTTTGAAAAATTTCGAGCTCGGCCGGCCGGAGCGACTCGACCGGCCGCCGGGGGACTTTGAAATATTTCGAGCTCGGCCGGCCGGAGCGACCGGAACGGAGCGTCTGGACGCTCTGGCACCGAGAATCGAGACTCAATCGAACGGATACATCGACGGCGCGTTCGCAACGAGTCGAAGAAGCGACGGGCCGGAGGACCTGCAGAAATTCGAAAATCGAGCATCCGGAGCGACTCGACCGGCCGCCCGGGGACTTTGAAAAATTTCGAGCTCGGCCGGCCGGAGCGACTCGACCGGCCGCCGGGGGACTTTGAAATATTTCGAGCTCGGCCGGCCGGAGCGACCGGAACGGAGCGTCTGGACGCTCTGGCACCGAGAATCGAGACTCAATCGAACGGATACATCGACGGCGCGTTCGCAACGAGTCGAAGAAGCGACGGGCCGGAGGACCTGCAGAAATTCGAAAATCGAGCATCCGGAGCGACTCGACCGGCCGCCCGGGGACTTTGAAAAATTTCGAGCTCGGCCGGCCGGAGCGACTCGACCGGCCGCCGGGGGACTTTGAAATATTTCGAGCTCGGCCGGCCGGAGCGACCGGAACGGAGCGTCTGGACGCTCTGGCACCGAGAATCGAGACTCAATCGAACGGATACATCGACGGCGCGTTCGCAACGAGTCGAAGAAGCGACGGGCCGGAGGACCTGCAGAAATTCGAAAATCGAGCATCCGGAGCGACTCGACCGGCCGCCCGGGGACTTTGAAAAATTTCGAGCTCGGCCGGCCGGAGCGACTCGACCGGCCGCCGGGGGACTTTGAAATATTTCGAGCTCGGCCGGCCGGAGCGACCGGAACGGAGCGTCTGGACGCTCTGGCACCGAGAATCGAGACTCAATCGAACGGATACATCGACGGCGCGTTCGCAACGAGTCGAAGAAGCGACGGGCCGGAGGACCTGCAGAAATTCGAAAATCGAGCATCCGGAGCGACTCGACCGGCCGCCCGGGGACTTTGAAA
The DNA here is from genome assembly GCA_030770465.2 of Perdita meconis. NCBI lineage: Eukaryota > Metazoa > Arthropoda > Insecta > Hymenoptera > Andrenidae > Perdita > Perdita meconis. The sequence continues at coordinate 41,953 of JASKOS020000049.1, forward strand.
AATTTCGAGCTCGGCCGGCCGGAGCGACTCGACCGGCCGCCGGGGGACTTTGAAATATTTCGAGCTCGGCCGGCCGGAGCGACCGGAACGGAGCGTCTGGACGCTCTGGCACCGAGAATCGAGACTCAATCGAACGGATACATCGACGGCGCGTTCGCAACGAGTCGAAGAAGCGACGGGCCGGAGGACCTGCAGAAATTCGAAAATCGAGCATCCGGAGCGACTCGACCGGCCGCCCGGGGACTTTGAAAAATTTCGAGCTCGGCCGGCCGGAGCGACTCGACCGGCCGCCGGGGGACTTTGAAATATTTCGAGCTCGGCCGGCCGGAGCGACCGGAACGGAGCGTCTGGACGCTCTGGCACCGAGAATCGAGACTCAATCGAACGGATACATCGACGGCGCGTTCGCAACGAGTCGAAGAAGCGACGGGCCGGAGGACCTGCAGAAATTCGAAAATCGAGCATCCGGAGCGACTCGACCGGCCGCCCGGGGACTTTGAAAAATTTCGAGCTCGGCCGGCCGGAGCGACTCGACCGGCCGCCGGGGGACTTTGAAATATTTCGAGCTCGGCCGGCCGGAGCGACCGGAACGGAGCGTCTGGACGCTCTGGCACCGAGAATCGAGACTCAATCGAACGGATACATCGACGGCGCGTTCGCAACGAGTCGAAGAAGCGACGGGCCGGAGGACCTGCAGAAATTCGAAAATCGAGCATCCGGAGCGACTCGACCGGCCGCCCGGGGACTTTGAAAAATTTCGAGCTCGGCCGGCCGGAGCGACTCGACCGGCCGCCGGGGGACTTTGAAATATTTCGAGCTCGGCCGGCCGGAGCGACCGGAACGGAGCGTCTGGACGCTCTGGCACCGAGAATCGAGACTCAATCGAACGGATACATCGACGGCGCGTTCGCAACGAGTCGAAGAAGCGACGGGCCGGAGGACCTGCAGAAATTCGAAAATCGAGCATCCGGAGCGACTCGACCGGCCGCCCGGGGACTTTGAAAAATTTCGAGCTCGGCCGGCCGGAGCGACTCGACCGGCCGCCGGGGGACTTTGAAATATTTCGAGCTCGGCCGGCCGGAGCGACCGGAACGGAGCGTCTGGACGCTCTGGCACCGAGAATCGAGACTCAATCGAACGGATACATCGACGGCGCGTTCGCAACGAGTCGAAGAAGCGACGGGCCGGAGGACCTGCAGAAATTCGAAAATCGAGCATCCGGAGCGACTCGACCGGCCGCCCGGGGACTTTGAAAAATTTCGAGCTCGGCCGGCCGGAGCGACTCGACCGGCCGCCGGGGGACTTTGAAATATTTCGAGCTCGGCCGGCCGGAGCGACCGGAACGGAGCGTCTGGACGCTCTGGCACCGAGAATCGAGACTCAATCGAACGGATACATCGACGGCGCGTTCGCAACGAGTCGAAGAAGCGACGGGCCGGAGGACCTGCAGAAATTCGAAAATCGAGCATCCGGAGCGACTCGACCGGCCGCCCGGGGACTTTGAAAAATTTCGAGCTCGGCCGGCCGGAGCGACTCGACCGGCCGCCGGGGGACTTTGAAATATTTCGAGCTCGGCCGGCCGGAGCGACCGGAACGGAGCGTCTGGACGCTCTGGCACCGAGAATCGAGACTCAATCGAACGGATACATCGACGGCGCGTTCGCAACGAGTCGAAGAAGCGACGGGCCGGAGGACCTGCAGAAATTCGAAAATCGAGCATCCGGAGCGACTCGACCGGCCGCCCGGGGACTTTGAAAAATTTCGAGCTCGGCCGGCCGGAGCGACTCGACCGGCCGCCGGGGGACTTTGAAATATTTCGAGCTCGGCCGGCCGGAGCGACCGGAACGGAGCGTCTGGACGCTCTGGCACCGAGAATCGAGACTCAATCGAACGGATACATCGACGGCGCGTTCGCAACGAGTCGAAGAAGCGACGGGCCGGAGGACCTGCAGAAATTCGAAAATCGAGCATCCGGAGCGACTCGACCGGCCGCCCGGGGACTTTGAAAAATTTCGAGCTCGGCCGGCCGGAGCGACTCGACCGGCCGCCGGGGGACTTTGAAATATTTCGAGCTCGGCCGGCCGGAGCGACCGGAACGGAGCGTCTGGACGCTCTGGCACCGAGAATCGAGACTCAATCGAACGGATACATCGACGGCGCGTTCGCAACGAGTCGAAGAAGCGACGGGCCGGAGGACCTGCAGAAATTCGAAAATCGAGCATCCGGAGCGACTCGACCGGCCGCCCGGGGACTTTGAAAAATTTCGAGCTCGGCCGGCCGGAGCGACTCGACCGGCCGCCGGGGGACTTTGAAATATTTCGAGCTCGGCCGGCCGGAGCGACCGGAACGGAGCGTCTGGACGCTCTGGCACCGAGAATCGAGACTCAATCGAACGGATACATCGACGGCGCGTTCGCAACGAGTCGAAGAAGCGGCGGGCCGGAGGACCTGCAGAAATTCGAAAATCGAGCATCCGGAGCGACTCGACCGGCCGCCCGGGGACTTTGAAAAATTTCGAGCTCGGCCGGCCGGAGCGACTCGACCGGCCGCCGGGGGACTTTGAAATATTTCGAGCTCGGCCGGCCGGAGCGACCGGAACGGAGCGTCTGGACGCTCTGGCACCGAGAATCGAGACTCAATCGAACGGATACATCGACGGCGCGTTCGCAACGAGTCGAAGAAGCGACGGGCCGGAGGACCTGCAGAAATTCGAAAATCGAGCATCCGGAGCGACTCGACCGGCCGCCCGGGGACTTTGAAAAATTTCGAGCTCGGCCGGCCGGAGCGACTCGACCGGCCGCCGGGGGACTTTGAAATATTTCGAGCTCGGCCGGCCGGAGCGACCGGAACGGAGCGTCTGGACGCTCTGGCACCGAGAATCGAGACTCAATCGAACGGATACATCGACGGCGCGTTCGCAACGAGTCGAAGAAGCGACGGGCCGGAGGACCTGCAGAAATTCGAAAATCGAGCATCCGGAGCGACTCGACCGGCCGCCCGGGGACTTTGAAAAATTTCGAGCTCGGCCGGCCGGAGCGACTCGACCGGCCGCCGGGGGACTTTGAAATATTTCGAGCTCGGCCGGCCGGAGCGACCGGAACGGAGCGTCTGGACGCTCTGGCACCGAGAATCGAGACTCAATCGAACGGATACATCGACGGCGCGTTCGCAACGAGTCGAAGAAGCGACGGGCCGGAGGACCTGCAGAAATTCGAAAATCGAGCATCCGGAGCGACTCGACCGGCCGCCCGGGGACTTTGAAAAATTTCGAGCTCGGCCGGCCGGAGCGACTCGACCGGCCGCCGGGGGACTTTGAAATATTTCGAGCTCGGCCGGCCGGAGCGACCGGAACGGAGCGTCTGGACGCTCTGGCACCGAGAATCGAGACTCAATCGAACGGATACATCGACGGCGCGTTCGCAACGAGTCGAAGAAGCGGCGGGCCGGAGGACCTGCAGAAATTCGAAAATCGAGCATCCGGAGCGACTCGACCGGCCGCCCGGGGACTTTGAAAAATTTCGAGCTCGGCCGGCCGGAGCGACTCGACCGGCCGCCGGGGGACTTTGAAATATTTCGAGCTCGGCCGGCCGGAGCGACCGGAACGGAGCGTCTGGACGCTCTGGCACCGAGAATCGAGACTCAATCGAACGGATACATCGACGGCGCGTTCGCAACGAGTCGAAGAAGCGACGGGCCGGAGGACCTGCAGAAATTCGAAAATCGAGCATCCGGAGCGACTCGACCGGCCGCCCGGGGACTTTGAAAAATTTCGAGCTCGGCCGGCCGGACCGACTCGACCGGCCGCCGGGGGACTTTGAAATATTTCGAGCTCGGCCGGCCGGAGCGACCGGAACGGAGCGTCTGAACGCTCTGGCACCGAGAATCGAGACTCAATCGAACGGATACATCGACGGCGCGTTCGCAACGAGTCGAAGAAGCGACGGGCCGGAGGACCTGCAGAAATTCGAAAATCGAGCATCCGGAGCGACTCGACCGGCCGCCCGGGGACTTTGAAAAATTTCGAGCTCGGCCGGCCGGAGCGACTCGACCGGCCGCCGGGGGACTTTGAAATATTTCGAGCTCGGCCGGCCGGAGCGACCGGAACGGAGCGTCTGGACGCTCTGGCACCGAGAATCGAGACTCAATCGAACGGATACATCGACGGCGCGTTCGCAACGAGTCGAAGAAGCGACGGGCCGGAGGACCTGCAGAAATTCGAAAATCGAGCATCCGGAGCGACTCGACCGGCCGCCCGGGGACTTTGAAAAATTTCGAGCTCGGCCGGCCGGAGCGACTCGACCGGCCGCCGGGGGACTTTGAAATATTTCGAGCTCGGCCGGCCGGAGCGACCGGAACGGAGCGTCTGGACGCTCTGGCACCGAGAATCGAGACTCAATCGAACGGATACATCGACGGCGCGTTCGCAACGAGTCGAAGAAGCGACGGGCCGGAGGACCTGCAGAAATTCGAAAATCGAGCATCCGGAGCGACTCGACCGGCCGCCCGGGGACTTTGAAAAATTTCGAGCTCGGCCGGCCGGAGCGACTCGACCGGCCGCCGGGGGACTTTGAAATATTTCGAGCTCGGCCGGCCGGAGCGACCGGAACGGAGCGTCTGGACGCTCTGGCACCGAGAATCGAGACTCAATCGAACGGATACATCGACGGCGCGTTCGCAACGAGTCGAAGAAGCGACGGGCCGGAGGACCTGCAGAAATTCGAAAATCGAGCATCCGGAGCGACTCGACCGGCCGCCCGGGGACTTTGAAAAATTTCGAGCTCGGCCGGCCGGAGCGACTCGACCGGCCGCCGGGGGACTTTGAAATATTTCGAGCTCGGCCGGCCGGAGCGACCGGAACGGAGCGTCTGGACGCTCTGGCACCGAGAATCGAGACTCAATCGAACGGATACATCGACGGCGCGTTCGCAACGAGTCGAAGAAGCGACGGGCCGGAGGACCTGCAGAAATTCGAAAATCGAGCATCCGGAGCGACTCGACCGGCCGCCCGGGGACTTTGAAAAATTTCGAGCTCGGCCGGCCGGAGCGACTCGACCGGCCGCCGGGGGACTTTGAAATATTTCGAGCTCGGCCGGCCGGAGCGACCGGAACGGAGCGTCTGGACGCTCTGGCACCGAGAATCGAGACTCAATCGAACGGATACATCGACGGCGCGTTCGCAACGAGTCGAAGAAGCGACGGGCCGGAGGACCTGCAGAAATTCGAAAATCGAGCATCCGGAGCGACTCGACCGGCCGCCCGGGGACTTTGAAAAATTTCGAGCTCGGCCGGCCGGAGCGACTCGACCGGCCGCCGGGGGACTTTGAAATATTTCGAGCTCGGCCGGCCGGAGCGACCGGAACGGAGCGTCTGGACGCTCTGGCACCGAGAATCGAGACTCAATCGAACGGATACATCGACGGCGCGTTCGCAACGAGTCGAAGAAGCGACGGGCCGGAGGACCTGCAGAAATTCGAAAATCGAGCATCCGGAGCGACTCGACCGGCCGCCCGGGGACTTTGAAAAATTTCGAGCTCGGCCGGCCGGAGCGACTCGACCGGCCGCCGGGGGACTTTGAAATATTTCGAGCTCGGCCGGCCGGAGCGACCGGAACGGAGCGTCTGGACGCTCTGGCACCGAGAATCGAGACTCAATCGAACGGATACATCGACGGCGCGTTCGCAACGAGTCGAAGAAGCGACGGGCCGGAGGACCTGCAGAAATTCGAAAATCGAGCATCCGGAGCGACTCGACCGGCCGCCCGGGGACTTTGAAAAATTTCGAGCTCGGCCGGCCGGAGCGACTCGACCGGCCGCCGGGGGACTTTGAAATATTTCGAGCTCGGCCGGCCGGAGCGACCGGAACGGAGCGTCTGGACGCTCTGGCACCGAGAATCGAGACTCAATCGAACGGATACATCGACGGCGCGTTCGCAACGAGTCGAAGAAGCGACGGGCCGGAGGACCTGCAGAAATTCGAAAATCGAGCATCCGGAGCGACTCGACCGGCCGCCCGGGGACTTTGAAAAATTTCGAGCTCGGCCGGCCGGAGCGACTCGACCGGCCGCCGGGGGACTTTGAAATATTTCGAGCTCGGCCGGCCGGAGCGACCGGAACGGAGCGTCTGGACGCTCTGGCACCGAGAATCGAGACTCAATCGAACGGATACATCGACGGCGCGTTCGCAACGAGTCGAAGAAGCGACGGGCCGGAGGACCTGCAGAAATTCGAAAATCGAGCATCCGGAGCGACTCGACCGGCCGCCCGGGGACTTTGAAAAATTTCGAGCTCGGCCGGCCGGAGCGACTCGACCGGCCGCCGGGGGACTTTGAAATATTTCGAGCTCGGCCGGCCGGAGCGACCGGAACGGAGCGTCTGGACGCTCTGGCACCGAGAATCGAGACTCAATCGAACGGATACATCGACGGCGCGTTCGCAACGAGTCGAAGAAGCGACGGGCCGGAGGACCTGCAGAAATTCGAAAATCGAGCATCCGGAGCGACTCGACCGGCCGCCCGGGGACTTTGAAAAATTTCGAGCTCGGCCGGCCGGAGCGACTCGACCGGCCGCCGGGGGACTTTGAAATATTTCGAGCTCGGCCGGCCGGAGCGACCGGAACGGAGCGTCTGGACGCTCTGGCACCGAGAATCGAGACTCAATCGAACGGATACATCGACGGCGCGTTCGCAACGAGTCGAAGAAGCGACGGGCCGGAGGACCTGCAGAAATTCGAAAATCGAGCATCCGGAGCGACTCGACCGGCCGCCCGGGGACTTTGAAAAATTTCGAGCTCGGCCGGCCGGAGCGACTCGACCGGCCGCCGGGGGACTTTGAAATATTTCGAGCTCGGCCGGCCGGAGCGACCGGAACGGAGCGTCTGGACGCTCTGGCACCGAGAATCGAGACTCAATCGAACGGATACATCGACGGCGCGTTCGCAACGAGTCGAAGAAGCGACGGGCCGGAGGACCTGCAGAAATTCGAAAATCGAGCATCCGGAGCGACTCGACCGGCCGCCCGGGGACTTTGAAAAATTTCGAGCTCGGCCGGCCGGAGCGACTCGACCGGCCGCCGGGGGACTTTGAAATATTTCGAGCTCGGCCGGCCGGAGCGACCGGAACGGAGCGTCTGGACGCTCTGGCACCGAGAATCGAGACTCAATCGAACGGATACATCGACGGCGCGTTCGCAACGAGTCGAAGAAGCGACGGGCCGGAGGACCTGCAGAAATTCGAAAATCGAGCATCCGGAGCGACTCGACCGGCCGCCCGGGGACTTTGAAAAATTTCGAGCTCGGCCGGCCGGAGCGACTCGACCGGCCGCCGGGGGACTTTGAAATATTTCGAGCTCGGCCGGCCGGAGCGACCGGAACGGAGCGTCTGGACGCTCTGGCACCGAGAATCGAGACTCAATCGAACGGATACATCGACGGCGCGTTCGCAACGAGTCGAAGAAGCGACGGGCCGGAGGACCTGCAGAAATTCGAAAATCGAGCATCCGGAGCGACTCGACCGGCCGCCCGGGGACTTTGAAAAATTTCGAGCTCGGCCGGCCGGAGCGACTCGACCGGCCGCCGGGGGACTTTGAAATATTTCGAGCTCGGCCGGCCGGAGCGACCGGAACGGAGCGTCTGGACGCTCTGGCACCGAGAATCGAGACTCAATCGAACGGATACATCGACGGCGCGTTCGCAACGAGTCGAAGAAGCGACGGGCCGGAGGACCTGCAGAAATTCGAAAATCGAGCATCCGGAGCGACTCGACCGGCCGCCCGGGGACTTTGAAAAATTTCGAGCTCGGCCGGCCGGAGCGACTCGACCGGCCGCCGGGGGACTTTGAAATATTTCGAGCTCGGCCGGCCGGAGCGACCGGAACGGAGCGTCTGGACGCTCTGGCACCGAGAATCGAGACTCAATCGAACGGATACATCGACGGCGCGTTCGCAACGAGTCGAAGAAGCGACGGGCCGGAGGACCTGCAGAAATTCGAAAATCGAGCATCCGGAGCGACTCGACCGGCCGCCCGGGGACTTTGAAAAATTTCGAGCTCGGCCGGCCGGAGCGACTCGACCGGCCGCCGGGGGACTTTGAAATATTTCGAGCTCGGCCGGCCGGAGCGACCGGAACGGAGCGTCTGGACGCTCTGGCACCGAGAATCGAGACTCAATCGAACGGATACATCGACGGCGCGTTCGCAACGAGTCGAAGAAGCGACGGGCCGGAGGACCTGCAGAAATTCGAAAATCGAGCATCCGGAGCGACTCGACCGGCCGCCCGGGGACTTTGAAAAATTTCGAGCTCGGCCGGCCGGAGCGACTCGACCGGCCGCCGGGGGACTTTGAAATATTTCGAGCTCGGCCGGCCGGAGCGACCGGAACGGAGCGTCTGGACGCTCTGGCACCGAGAATCGAGACTCAATCGAACGGATACATCGACGGCGCGTTCGCAACGAGTCGAAGAAGCGACGGGCCGGAGGACCTGCAGAAATTCGAAAATCGAGCATCCGGAGCGACTCGACCGGCCGCCCGGGGACTTTGAAAAATTTCGAGCTCGGCCGGCCGGAGCGACTCGACCGGCCGCCGGCGGACTTTGAAATATTTCGAGCTCGGCCGGCCGGAGCGACCGGAACGGAGCGTCTGGACGCTCTGGCACCGAGAATCGAGACTCAATCGAACGGATACATCGACGGCGCGTTCGCAACGAGTCGAAGAAGCGACGGGCCGGAGGACCTGCAGAAATTCGAAAATCGAGCATCCGGAGCGACTCGACCGGCCGCCCGGGGACTTTGAAAAATTTCGAGCTCGGCCGGCCGGAGCGACTCGACCGGCCGCCGGGGGACTTTGAAATATTTCGAGCTCGGCCGGCCGGAGCGACCGGAACGGAGCGTCTGGACGCTCTGGCACCGAGAATCGAGACTCAATCGAACGGATACATCGACGGCGCGTTCGCAACGAGTCGAAGAAGCGACGGGCCGGAGGACCTGCAGAAATTCGAAAATCGAGCATCCGGAGCGACTCGACCGGCCGCCCGGGGACTTTGAAAAATTTCGAGCTCGGCCGGCCGGAGCGACTCGACCGGCCGCCGGGGGACTTTGAAATATTTCGAGCTCGGCCGGCCGGAGCGACCGGAACGGAGCGTCTGGACGCTCTGGCACCGAGAATCGAGACTCAATCGAACGGATACATCGACGGCGCGTTCGCAACGAGTCGAAGAAGCGACGGGCCGGAGGACCTGCAGAAATTCGAAAATCGAGCATCCGGAGCGACTCGACCGGCCGCCCGGGGACTTTGAAAAATTTCGAGCTCGGCCGGCCGGAGCGACTCGACCGGCCGCCGGGGGACTTTGAAATATTTCGAGCTCGGCCGGCCGGAGCGACCGGAACGGAGCGTCTGGACGCTCTGGCACCGAGAATCGAGACTCAATCGAACGGATACATCGACGGCGCGTTCGCAACGAGTCGAAGAAGCGACGGGCCGGAGGACCTGCAGAAATTCGAAAATCGAGCATCCGGAGCGACTCGACCGGCCGCCCGGGGACTTTGAAAAATTTCGAGCTCGGCCGGCCGGAGCGACTCGACCGGCCGCCGGGGGACTTTGAAATATTTCGAGCTCGGCCGGCCGGAGCGACCGGAACGGAGCGTCTGGACGCTCTGGCACCGAGAATCGAGACTCAATCGAACGGATACATCGACGGCGCGTTCGCAACGAGTCGAAGAAGCGACGGGCCGGAGGACCTGCAGAAATTCGAAAATCGAGCATCCGGAGCGACTCGACCGGCCGCCCGGGGACTTTGAAAAATTTCGAGCTCGGCCGGCCGGAGCGACTCGACCGGCCGCCGGGGGACTTTGAAATATTTCGAGCTCGGCCGGCCGGAGCGACCGGAACGGAGCGTCTGGACGCTCTGGCACCGAGAATCGAGACTCAATCGAACGGATACATCGACGGCGCGTTCGCAACGAGTCGAAGAAGCGACGGGCCGGAGGACCTGCAGAAATTCGAAAATCGAGCATCCGGAGCGACTCGACCGGCCGCCCGGGGACTTTGAAAAATTTCGAGCTCGGCCGGCCGGAGCGACTCGACCGGCCGCCGGGGGACTTTGAAATATTTCGAGCTCGGCCGGCCGGAGCGACCGGAACGGAGCGTCTGGACGCTCTGGCACCGAGAATCGAGACTCAATCGAACGGATACATCGACGGCGCGTTCGCAACGAGTCGAAGAAGCGACGGGCCGGAGAGGACCTGCAGAAATTCGAAAATCGAGCATCCGGAGCGACTCGACCGGCCGCCCGGGGACTTTGAAAAATTTCGAGCTCGGCCGGCCGGAGCGACTCGACCGGCCGCCGGGGGACTTTGAAATATTTCGAGCTCGGCCGGCCGGAGCGACCGGAACGGAGCGTCTGGACGCTCTGGCACCGAGAATCGAGACTCAATCGAACGGATACATCGACGGCGCGTTCGCAACGAGTCGAAGAAGCGACGGGCCGGAGGACCTGCAGAAATTCGAAAATCGAGCATCCGGAGCGACTCGACCGGCCGCCCGGGGACTTTGAAAAATTTCGAGCTCGGCCGGCCGGAGCGACTCGACCGGCCGCCGGGGGACTTTGAAATATTTCGAGCTCGGCCGGCCGGAGCGACCGGAACGGAGCGTCTGGACGCTCTGGCACCGAGAATCGAGACTCAATCGAACGGATACATCGACGGCGCGTTCGCAACGAGTCGAAGAAGCGACGGGCCGGAGGACCTGCAGAAATTCGAAAATCGAGCATCCGGAGCGACTCGACCGGCCGCCCGGGGACTTTGAAAAATTTCGAGCTCGGCCGGCCGGAGCGACTCGACCGGCCGCCGGGGGACTTTGAAATATTTCGAGCTCGGCCGGCCGGAGCGACCGGAACGGAGCGTCTGGACGCTCTGGCACCGAGAATCGAGACTCAATCGAACGGATACATCGACGGCGCGTTCGCAACGAGTCGAAGAAGCGACGGGCCGGAGGACCTGCAGAAATTCGAAAATCGAGCATCCGGAGCGACTCGACCGGCCGCCCGGGGACTTTGAAAAATTTCGAGCTCGGCCGGCCGGAGCGACTCGACCGGCCGCCGGGGGACTTTGAAATATTTCGAGCTCGGCCGGCCGGAGCGACCGGAACGGAGCGTCTGGACGCTCTGGCACCGAGAATCGAGACTCAATCGAACGGATACATCGACGGCGCGTTCGCAACGAGTCGAAGAAGCGACGGGCCGGAGGACCTGCAGAAATTCGAAAATCGAGCATCCGGAGCGACTCGACCGGCCGCCCGGGGACTTTGAAAAATTTCGAGCTCGGCCGGCCGGAGCGACTCGACCGGCCGCCGGGGGACTTTGAAATATTTCGAGCTCGGCCGGCCGGAGCGACCGGAACGGAGCGTCTGGACGCTCTGGCACCGAGAATCGAGACTCAATCGAACGGATACATCGACGGCGCGTTCGCAACGAGTCGAAGAAGCGACGGGCCGGAGGACCTGCAGAAATTCGAAAATCGAGCATCCGGAGCGACTCGACCGGCCGCCCGGGGACTTTGAAAAATTTCGAGCTCGGCCGGCCGGAGCGACTCGACCGGCCGCCGGGGGACTTTGAAATATTTCGAGCTCGGCCGGCCGGAGCGACCGGAACGGAGCGTCTGGACGCTCTGGCACCGAGAATCGAGACTCAATCGAACGGATACATCGACGGCGCGTTCGCAACGAGTCGAAGAAGCGACGGGCCGGAGGACCTGCAGAAATTCGAAAATCGAGCATCCGGAGCGACTCGACCGGCCGCCCGGGGACTTTGAAAAATTTCGAGCTCGGCCGGCCGGAGCGACTCGACCGGCCGCCGGGGGACTTTGAAATATTTCGAGCTCGGCCGGCCGGAGCGACCGGAACGGAGCGTCTGGACGCTCTGGCACCGAGAATCGAGACTCAATCGAACGGATACATCGACGGCGCGTTCGCAACGAGTCGAAGAAGCGACGGGCCGGAGGACCTGCAGAAATTCGAAAATCGAGCATCCGGAGCGACTCGACCGGCCGCCCGGGGACTTTGAAAAATTTCGAGCTCGGCCGGCCGGAGCGACTCGACCGGCCGCCGGGGGACTTTGAAATATTTCGAGCTCGGCCGGCCGGAGCGACCGGAACGGAGCGTCTGGACGCTCTGGCACCGAGAATCGAGACTCAATCGAACGGATACATCGACGGCGCGTTCGCAACGAGTCGAAGAAGCGACGGGCCGGAGGACCTGCAGAAATTCGAAAATCGAGCATCCGGAGCGACTCGACCGGCCGCCCGGGGACTTTGAAAAATTTCGAGCTCGGCCGGCCGGAGCGACTCGACCGGCCGCCGGGGGACTTTGAAATATTTCGAGCTCGGCCGGCCGGAGCGACCGGAACGGAGCGTCTGGACGCTCTGGCACCGAGAATCGAGACTCAATCGAACGGATACATCGACGGCGCGTTCGCAACGAGTCGAAGAAGCGACGGGCCGGAGGACCTGCAGAAATTCGAAAATCGAGCATCCGGAGCGACTCGACCGGCCGCCCGGGGACTTTGAAAAATTTCGAGCTCGGCCGGCCGGAGCGACTCGACCGGCCGCCGGGGGACTTTGAAATATTTCGAGCTCGGCCGGCCGGAGCGACCGGAACGGAGCGTCTGGACGCTCTGGCACCGAGAATCGAGACTCAATCGAACGGATACATCGACGGCGCGTTCGCAACGAGTCGAAGAAGCGACGGGCCGGAGGACCTGCAGAAATTCGAAAATCGAGCATCCGGAGCGACTCGACCGGCCGCCCGGGGACTTTGAAAAATTTCGAGCTCGGCCGGCCGGAGCGACTCGACCGGCCGCCGGGGGACTTTGAAATATTTCGAGCTCGGCCGGCCGGAGCGACCGGAACGGAGCGTCTGGACGCTCTGGCACCGAGAATCGAGACTCAATCGAACGGATACATCGACGGCGCGTTCGCAACGAGTCGAAGAAGCGACGGGCCGGAGGACCTGCAGAAATTCGAAAATCGAGCATCCGGAGCGACTCGACCGGCCGCCCGGGGACTTTGAAAAATTTCGAGCTCGGCCGGCCGGAGCGACTCGACCGGCCGCCGGGGGACTTTGAAATATTTCGAGCTCGGCCGGCCGGAGCGACCGGAACGGAGCGTCTGGACGCTCTGGCACCGAGAATCGAGACTCAATCGAACGGATACATCGACGGCGCGTTCGCAACGAGTCGAAGAAGCGACGGGCCGGAGGACCTGCAGAAATTCGAAAATCGAGCATCCGGAGCGACTCGACCGGCCGCCCGGGGACTTTGAAAAATTTCGAGCTCGGCCGGCCGGAGCGACTCGACCGGCCGCCGGGGGACTTTGAAATATTTCGAGCTCGGCCGGCCGGAGCGACCGGAACGGAGCGTCTGGACGCTCTGGCACCGAGAATCGAGACTCAATCGAACGGATACATCGACGGCGCGTTCGCAACGAGTCGAAGAAGCGACGGGCCGGAGGACCTGCAGAAATTCGAAAATCGAGCATCCGGAGCGACTCGACCGGCCGCCCGGGGACTTTGAAAAATTTCGAGCTCGGCCGGCCGGAGCGACTCGACCGGCCGCCGGGGGACTTTGAAATATTTCGAGCTCGGCCGGCCGGAGCGACCGGAACGGAGCGTCTGGACGCTCTGGCACCGAGAATCGAGACTCAATCGAACGGATACATCGACGGCGCGTTCGCAACGAGTCGAAGAAGCGACGGGCCGGAGGACCTGCAGAAATTCGAAAATCGAGCATCCGGAGCGACTCGACCGGCCGCCCGGGGACTTTGAAAAATTTCGAGCTCGGCCGGCCGGAGCGACTCGACCGGCCGCCGGGGGACTTTGAAATATTTCGAGCTCGGCCGGCCGGAGCGACCGGAACGGAGCGTCTGGACGCTCTGGCACCGAGAATCGAGACTCAATCGAACGGATACATCGACGGCGCGTTCGCAACGAGTCGAAGAAGCGACGGGCCGGAGGACCTGCAGAAATTCGAAAATCGAGCATCCGGAGCGACTCGACCGGCCGCCCGGGGACTTTGAAAAATTTCGAGCTCGGCCGGCCGGAGCGACTCGACCGGCCGCCGGGGGACTTTGAAATATTTCGAGCTCGGCCGGCCGGAGCGACCGGAACGGAGCGTCTGGACGCTCTGGCACCGAGAATCGAGACTCAATCGAACGGATACATCGACGGCGCGTTCGCAACGAGTCGAAGAAGCGACGGGCCGGAGGACCTGCAGAAATTCGAAAATCGAGCATCCGGAGCGACTCGACCGGCCGCCCGGGGACTTTGAAAAATTTCGAGCTCGGCCGGCCGGAGCGACTCGACCGGCCGCCGGGGGACTTTGAAATATTTCGAGCTCGGCCGGCCGGAGCGACCGGAACGGAGCGTCTGGACGCTCTGGCACCGAGAATCGAGACTCAATCGAACGGATACATCGACGGCGCGTTCGCAACGAGTCGAAGAAGCGACGGGCCGGAGGACCTGCAGAAATTCGAAAATCGAGCATCCGGAGCGACTCGACCGGCCGCCCGGGGACTTTGAAAAATTTCGAGCTCGGCCGGCCGGAGCGACTCGACCGGCCGCCGGGGGACTTTGAAATATTTCGAGCTCGGCCGGCCGGAGCGACCGGAACGGAGCGTCTGGACGCTCTGGCACCGAGAATCGAGACTCAATCGAACGGATACATCGACGGCGCGTTCGCAACGAGTCGAAGAAGCGACGGGCCGGAGGACCTGCAGAAATTCGAAAATCGAGCATCCGGAGCGACTCGACCGGCCGCCCGGGGACTTTGAAAAATTTCGAGCTCGGCCGGCCGGAGCGACTCGACCGGCCGCCGGGGGACTTTGAAATATTTCGAGCTCGGCCGGCCGGAGCGACCGGAACGGAGCGTCTGGACGCTCTGGCACCGAGAATCGAGACTCAATCGAACGGATACATCGACGGCGCGTTCGCAACGAGTCGAAGAAGCGACGGGCCGGAGGACCTGCAGAAATTCGAAAATCGAGCATCCGGAGCGACTCGACCGGCCGCCCGGGGACTTTGAAAAATTTCGAGCTCGGCCGGCCGGAGCGACTCGACCGGCCGCCGGGGGACTTTGAAATATTTCGAGCTCGGCCGGCCGGAGCGACCGGAACGGAGCGTCTGGACGCTCTGGCACCGAGAATCGAGACTCAATCGAACGGATACATCGACGGCGCGTTCGCAACGAGTCGAAGAAGCGACGGGCCGGAGGACCTGCAGAAATTCGAAAATCGAGCATCCGGAGCGACTCGACCGGCCGCCCGGGGACTTTGAAAAATTTCGAGCTCGGCCGGCCGGAGCGACTCGACCGGCCGCCGGGGGACTTTGAAATATTTCGAGCTCGGCCGGCCGGAGCGACCGGAACGGAGCGTCTGGACGCTCTGGCACCGAGAATCGAGACTCAATCGAACGGATACATCGACGGCGCGTTCGCAACGAGTCGAAGAAGCGACGGGCCGGAGGACCTGCAGAAATTCGAAAATCGAGCATCCGGAGCGACTCGACCGGCCGCCCGGGGACTTTGAAAAATTTCGAGCTCGGCCGGCCGGAGCGACTCGACCGGCCGCCGGGGGACTTTGAAATATTTCGAGCTCGGCCGGCCGGAGCGACCGGAACGGAGCGTCTGGACGCTCTGGCACCGAGAATCGAGACTCAATCGAACGGATACATCGACGGCGCGTTCGCAACGAGTCGAAGAAGCGACGGGCCGGAGGACCTGCAGAAATTCGAAAATCGAGCATCCGGAGCGACTCGACCGGCCGCCCGGGGACTTTGAAAAATTTCGAGCTCGGCCGGCCGGAGCGACTCGACCGGCCGCCGGGGGACTTTGAAATATTTCGAGCTCGGCCGGCCGGAGCGACCGGAACGGAGCGTCTGGACGCTCTGGCACCGAGAATCGAGACTCAATCGAACGGATACATCGACGGCGCGTTCGCAACGAGTCGAAGAAGCGACGGGCCGGAGGACCTGCAGAAATTCGAAAATCGAGCATCCGGAGCGACTCGACCGGCCGCCCGGGGACTTTGAAAAATTTCGAGCTCGGCCGGCCGGAGCGACTCGACCGGCCGCCGGGGGACTTTGAAATATTTCGAGCTCGGCCGGCCGGAGCGACCGGAACGGAGCGTCTGGACGCTCTGGCACCGAGAATCGAGACTCAATCGAACGGATACATCGACGGCGCGTTCGCAACGAGTCGAAGAAGCGACGGGCCGGAGGACCTGCAGAAATTCGAAAATCGAGCATCCGGAGCGACTCGACCGGCCGCCCGGGGACTTTGAAAAATTTCGAGCTCGGCCGGCCGGAGCGACTCGACCGGCCGCCGGGGGACTTTGAAATATTTCGAGCTCGGCCGGCCGGAGCGACCGGAACGGAGCGTCTGGACGCTCTGGCACCGAGAATCGAGACTCAATCGAACGGATACATCGACGGCGCGTTCGCAACGAGTCGAAGAAGCGACGGGCCGGAGGACCTGCAGAAATTCGAAAATCGAGCATCCGGAGCGACTCGACCGGCCGCCCGGGGACTTTGAAAAATTTCGAGCTCGGCCGGCCGGAGCGACTCGACCGGCCGCCGGGGGACTTTGAAATATTTCGAGCTCGGCCGGCCGGAGCGACCGGAACGGAGCGTCTGGACGCTCTGGCACCGAGAATCGAGACTCAATCGAACGGATACATCGACGGCGCGTTCGCAACGAGTCGAAGAAGCGACGGGCCGGAGGACCTGCAGAAATTCGAAAATCGAGCATCCGGAGCGACTCGACCGGCCGCCCGGGGACTTTGAAAAATTTCGAGCTCGGCCGGCCGGAGCGACTCGACCGGCCGCCGGGGGACTTTGAAATATTTCGAGCTCGGCCGGCCGGAGCGACCGGAACGGAGCGTCTGGACGCTCTGGCACCGAGAATCGAGACTCAATCGAACGGATACATCGACGGCGCGTTCGCAACGAGTCGAAGAAGCGACGGGCCGGAGGACCTGCAGAAATTCGAAAATCGAGCATCCGGAGCGACTCGACCGGCCGCCCGGGGACTTTGAAAAATTTCGAGCTCGGCCGGCCGGAGCGACTCGACCGGCCGCCGGGGGACTTTGAAATATTTCGAGCTCGGCCGGCCGGAGCGACCGGAACGGAGCGTCTGGACGCTCTGGCACCGAGAATCGAGACTCAATCGAACGGATACATCGACGGCGCGTTCGCAACGAGTCGAAGAAGCGACGGGCCGGAGGACCTGCAGAAATTCGAAAATCGAGCATCCGGAGCGACTCGACCGGCCGCCCGGGGACTTTGAAAAATTTCGAGCTCGGCCGGCCGGAGCGACTCGACCGGCCGCCGGGGGACTTTGAAATATTTCGAGCTCGGCCGGCCGGAGCGACCGGAACGGAGCGTCTGGACGCTCTGGCACCGAGAATCGAGACTCAATCGAACGGATACATCGACGGCGCGTTCGCAACGAGTCGAAGAAGCGACGGGCCGGAGGACCTGCAGAAATTCGAAAATCGAGCATCCGGAGCGACTCGACCGGCCGCCCGGGGACTTTGAAAAATTTCGAGCTCGGCCGGCCGGAGCGACTCGACCGGCCGCCGGGGGACTTTGAAATATTTCGAGCTCGGCCGGCCGGAGCGACCGGAACGGAGCGTCTGGACGCTCTGGCACCGAGAATCGAGACTCAATCGAACGGATACATCGACGGCGCGTTCGCAACGAGTCGAAGAAGCGACGGGCCGGAGGACCTGCAGAAATTCGAAAATCGAGCATCCGGAGCGACTCGACCGGCCGCCCGGGGACTTTGAAAAATTTCGAGCTCGGCCGGCCGGAGCGACTCGACCGGCCGCCGGGGGACTTTGAAATATTTCGAGCTCGGCCGGCCGGAGCGACCGGAACGGAGCGTCTGGACGCTCTGGCACCGAGAATCGAGACTCAATCGAACGGATACATCGACGGCGCGTTCGCAACGAGTCGAAGAAGCGACGGGCCGGAGGACCTGCAGAAATTCGAAAATCGAGCATCCGGAGCGACTCGACCGGCCGCCCGGGGACTTTGAAAAATTTCGAGCTCGGCCGGCCGGAGCGACTCGACCGGCCGCCGGGGGACTTTGAAATATTTCGAGCTCGGCCGGCCGGAGCGACCGGAACGGAGCGTCTGGACGCTCTGGCACCGAGAATCGAGACTCAATCGAACGGATACATCGACGGCGCGTTCGCAACGAGTCGAAGAAGCGACGGGCCGGAGGACCTGCAGAAATTCGAAAATCGAGCATCCGGAGCGACTCGACCGGCCGCCCGGGGACTTTGAAAAATTTCGAGCTCGGCCGGCCGGAGCGACTCGACCGGCCGCCGGGGGACTTTGAAATATTTCGAGCTCGGCCGGCCGGAGCGACCGGAACGGAGCGTCTGGACGCTCTGGCACCGAGAATCGAGACTCAATCGAACGGATACATCGACGGCGCGTTCGCAACGAGTCGAAGAAGCGACGGGCCGGAGGACCTGCAGAAATTCGAAAATCGAGCATCCGGAGCGACTCGACCGGCCGCCCGGGGACTTTGAAAAATTTCGAGCTCGGCCGGCCGGAGCGACTCGACCGGCCGCCGGGGGACTTTGAAATATTTCGAGCTCGGCCGGCCGGAGCGACCGGAACGGAGCGTCTGGACGCTCTGGCACCGAGAATCGAGACTCAATCGAACGGATACATCGACGGCGCGTTCGCAACGAGTCGAAGAAGCGACGGGCCGGAGGACCTGCAGAAATTCGAAAATCGAGCATCCGGAGCGACTCGACCGGCCGCCCGGGGACTTTGAAAAATTTCGAGCTCGGCCGGCCGGAGCGACTCGACCGGCCGCCGGGGGACTTTGAAATATTTCGAGCTCGGCCGGCCGGAGCGACCGGAACGGAGCGTCTGGACGCTCTGGCACCGAGAATCGAGACTCAATCGAACGGATACATCGACGGCGCGTTCGCAACGAGTCGAAGAAGCGACGGGCCGGAGGACCTGCAGAAATTCGAAAATCGAGCATCCGGAGCGACTCGACCGGCCGCCCGGGGACTTTGAAAAATTTCGAGCTCGGCCGGCCGGAGCGACTCGACCGGCCGCCGGGGGACTTTGAAATATTTCGAGCTCGGCCGGCCGGAGCGACCGGAACGGAGCGTCTGGACGCTCTGGCACCGAGAATCGAGACTCAATCGAACGGATACATCGACGGCGCGTTCGCAACGAGTCGAAGAAGCGACGGGCCGGAGGACCTGCAGAAATTCGAAAATCGAGCATCCGGAGCGACTCGACCGGCCGCCCGGGGACTTTGAAAAATTTCGAGCTCGGCCGGCCGGAGCGACTCGACCGGCCGCCGGGGGACTTTGAAATATTTCGAGCTCGGCCGGCCGGAGCGACCGGAACGGAGCGTCTGGACGCTCTGGCACCGAGAATCGAGACTCAATCGAACGGATACATCGACGGCGCGTTCGCAACGAGTCGAAGAAGCGACGGGCCGGAGGACCTGCAGAAATTCGAAAATCGAGCATCCGGAGCGACTCGACCGGCCGCCCGGGGACTTTGAAAAATTTCGAGCTCGGCCGGCCGGAGCGACTCGACCGGCCGCCGGGGGACTTTGAAATATTTCGAGCTCGGCCGGCCGGAGCGACCGGAACGGAGCGTCTGGACGCTCTGGCACCGAGAATCGAGACTCAATCGAACGGATACATCGACGGCGCGTTCGCAACGAGTCGAAGAAGCGACGGGCCGGAGGACCTGCAGAAATTCGAAAATCGAGCATCCGGAGCGACTCGACCGGCCGCCCGGGGACTTTGAAAAATTTCGAGCTCGGCCGGCCGGAGCGACTCGACCGGCCGCCGGGGGACTTTGAAATATTTCGAGCTCGGCCGGCCGGAGCGACCGGAACGGAGCGTCTGGACGCTCTGGCACCGAGAATCGAGACTCAATCGAACGGATACATCGACGGCGCGTTCGCAACGAGTCGAAGAAGCGACGGGCCGGAGGACCTGCAGAAATTCGAAAATCGAGCATCCGGAGCGACTCGACCGGCCGCCCGGGGACTTCGAAAAATTTCGAGCTCGGCCGGCCGGAGCGACTCGACCGGCCGCCGGGGGACTTTGAAATATTTCGAGCTCGGCCGGCCGGAGCGACCGGAACGGAGCGTCTGGACGCTCTGGCACCGAGAATCGAGACTCAATCGAACGGATACATCGACGGCGCGTTCGCAACGAGTCGAAGAAGCGACGGGCCGGAGGACCTGCAGAAATTCGAAAATCGAGCATCCGGAGCGACTCGACCGGCCGCCCGGGGACTTTGAAAAATTTCGAGCTCGGCCGGCCGGAGCGACTCGACCGGCCGCCGGGGGACTTTGAAATATTTCGAGCTCGGCCGGCCGGAGCGACCGGAACGGAGCGTCTGGACGCTCTGGCACCGAGAATCGAGACTCAATCGAACGGATACATCGACGGCGCGTTCGCAACGAGTCGAAGAAGCGACGGGCCGGAGGACCTGCAGAAATTCGAAAATCGAGCATCCGGAGCGACTCGACCGGCCGCCCGGGGACTTTGAAAAATTTCGAGCTCGGCCGGCCGGAGCGACTCGACCGGCCGCCGGGGGACTTTGAAATATTTCGAGCTCGGCCGGCCGGAGCGACCGGAACGGAGCGTCTGGACGCTCTGGCACCGAGAATCGAGACTCAATCGAACGGATACATCGACGGCGCGTTCGCAACGAGTCGAAGAAGCGACGGGCCGGAGGACCTGCAGAAATTCGAAAATCGAGCATCCGGAGCGACTCGACCGGCCGCCCGGGGACTTTGAAAAATTTCGAGCTCGGCCGGCCGGAGCGACTCGACCGGCCGCCGGGGGACTTTGAAATATTTCGAGCTCGGCCGGCCGGAGCGACCGGAACGGAGCGTCTGGACGCTCTGGCACCGAGAATCGAGACTCAATCGAACGGATACATCGACGGCGCGTTCGCAACGAGTCGAAGAAGCGACGGGCCGGAGGACCTGCAGAAATTCGAAAATCGAGCATCCGGAGCGACTCGACCGGCCGCCCGGGGACTTTGAAAAATTTCGAGCTCGGCCGGCCGGAGCGACTCGACCGGCCGCCGGGGGACTTTGAAATATTTCGAGCTCGGCCGGCCGGAGCGACCGGAACGGAGCGTCTGGACGCTCTGGCACCGAGAATCGAGACTCAATCGAACGGATACATCGACGGCGCGTTCGCAACGAGTCGAAGAAGCGACGGGCCGGAGGACCTGCAGAAATTCGAAAATCGAGCATCCGGAGCGACTCGACCGGCCGCCCGGGGACTTTGAAAAATTTCGAGCTCGGCCGGCCGGAGCGACTCGACCGGCCGCCGGGGGACTTTGAAATATTTCGAGCTCGGCCGGCCGGAGCGACCGGAACGGAGCGTCTGGACGCTCTGGCACCGAGAATCGAGACTCAATCGAACGGATACATCGACGGCGCGTTCGCAACGAGTCGAAGAAGCGACGGGCCGGAGGACCTGCAGAAATTCGAAAATCGAGCATCCGGAGCGACTCGACCGGCCGCCCGGGGACTTTGAAAAATTTCGAGCTCGGCCGGCCGGAGCGACTCGACCGGCCGCCGGGGGACTTTGAAATATTTCGAGCTCGGCCGGCCGGAGCGACCGGAACGGAGCGTCTGGACGCTCTGGCACCGAGAATCGAGACTCAATCGAACGGATACATCGACGGCGCGTTCGCAACGAGTCGAAGAAGCGACGGGCCGGAGGACCTGCAGAAATTCGAAAATCGAGCATCCGGAGCGACTCGACCGGCCGCCCGGGGACTTTGAAAAATTTCGAGCTCGGCCGGCCGGAGCGACTCGACCGGCCGCCGGGGGACTTTGAAATATTTCGAGCTCGGCCGGCCGGAGCGACCGGAACGGAGCGTCTGGACGCTCTGGCACCGAGAATCGAGACTCAATCGAACGGATACATCGACGGCGCGTTCGCAACGAGTCGAAGAAGCGACGGGCCGGAGGACCTGCAGAAATTCGAAAATCGAGCATCCGGAGCGACTCGACCGGCCGCCCGGGGACTTTGAAAAATTTCGAGCTCGGCCGGCCGGAGCGACTCGACCGGCCGCCGGGGGACTTTGAAATATTTCGAGCTCGGCCGGCCGGAGCGACCGGAACGGAGCGTCTGGACGCTCTGGCACCGAGAATCGAGACTCAATCGAACGGATACATCGACGGCGCGTTCGCAACGAGTCGAAGAAGCGACGGGCCGGAGGACCTGCAGAAATTCGAAAATCGAGCATCCGGAGCGACTCGACCGGCCGCCCGGGGACTTTGAAAAATTTCGAGCTCGGCCGGCCGGAGCGACTCGACCGGCCGCCGGGGGACTTTGAAATATTTCGAGCTCGGCCGGCCGGAGCGACCGGAACGGAGCGTCTGGACGCTCTGGCACCGAGAATCGAGACTCAATCGAACGGATACATCGACGGCGCGTTCGCAACGAGTCGAAGAAGCGACGGGCCGGAGGACCTGCAGAAATTCGAAAATCGAGCATCCGGAGCGACTCGACCGGCCGCCCGGGGACTTTGAAAAATTTCGAGCTCGGCCGGCCGGAGCGACTCGACCGGCCGCCGGGGGACTTTGAAATATTTCGAGCTCGGCCGGCCGGAGCGACCGGAACGGAGCGTCTGGACGCTCTGGCACCGAGAATCGAGACTCAATCGAACGGATACATCGACGGCGCGTTCGCAACGAGTCGAAGAAGCGACGGGCCGGAGGACCTGCAGAAATTCGAAAATCGAGCATCCGGAGCGACTCGACCGGCCGCCCGGGGACTTTGAAAAATTTCGAGCTCGGCCGGCCGGAGCGACTCGACCGGCCGCCGGGGGACTTTGAAATATTTCGAGCTCGGCCGGCCGGAGCGACCGGAACGGAGCGTCTGGACGCTCTGGCACCGAGAATCGAGACTCAATCGAACGGATACATCGACGGCGCGTTCGCAACGAGTCGAAGAAGCGACGGGCCGGAGGACCTGCAGAAATTCGAAAATCGAGCATCCGGAGCGACTCGACCGGCCGCCCGGGGACTTTGAAAAATTTCGAGCTCGGCCGGCCGGAGCGACTCGACCGGCCGCCGGGGGACTTTGAAATATTTCGAGCTCGGCCGGCCGGAGCGACCGGAACGGAGCGTCTGGACGCTCTGGCACCGAGAATCGAGACTCAATCGAACGGATACATCGACGGCGCGTTCGCAACGAGTCGAAGAAGCGACGGGCCGGAGGACCTGCAGAAATTCGAAAATCGAGCATCCGGAGCGACTCGACCGGCCGCCCGGGGACTTTGAAAAATTTCGAGCTCGGCCGGCCGGAGCGACTCGACCGGCCGCCGGGGGACTTTGAAATATTTCGAGCTCGGCCGGCCGGAGCGACCGGAACGGAGCGTCTGGACGCTCTGGCACCGAGAATCGAGACTCAATCGAACGGATACATCGACGGCGCGTTCGCAACGAGTCGAAGAAGCGACGGGCCGGAGGACCTGCAGAAATTCGAAAATCGAGCATCCGGAGCGACTCGACCGGCCGCCCGGGGACTTTGAAAAATTTCGAGCTCGGCCGGCCGGAGCGACTCGACCGGCCGCCGGGGGACTTTGAAATATTTCGAGCTCGGCCGGCCGGAGCGACCGGAACGGAGCGTCTGGACGCTCTGGCACCGAGAATCGAGACTCAATCGAACGGATACATCGACGGCGCGTTCGCAACGAGTCGAAGAAGCGACGGGCCGGAGGACCTGCAGAAATTCGAAAATCGAGCATCCGGAGCGACTCGACCGGCCGCCCGGGGACTTTGAAAAATTTCGAGCTCGGCCGGCCGGAGCGACTCGACCGGCCGCCGGGGGACTTTGAAATATTTCGAGCTCGGCCGGCCGGAGCGACCGGAACGGAGCGTCTGGACGCTCTGGCACCGAGAATCGAGACTCAATCGAACGGATACATCGACGGCGCGTTCGCAACGAGTCGAAGAAGCGACGGGCCGGAGGACCTGCAGAAATTCGAAAATCGAGCATCCGGAGCGACTCGACCGGCCGCCCGGGGACTTTGAAAAATTTCGAGCTCGGCCGGCCGGAGCGACTCGACCGGCCGCCGGGGGACTTTGAAATATTTCGAGCTCGGCCGGCCGGAGCGACCGGAACGGAGCGTCTGGACGCTCTGGCACCGAGAATCGAGACTCAATCGAACGGATACATCGACGGCGCGTTCGCAACGAGTCGAAGAAGCGACGGGCCGGAGGACCTGCAGAAATTCGAAAATCGAGCATCCGGAGCGACTCGACCGGCCGCCCGGGGACTTTGAAAAATTTCGAGCTCGGCCGGCCGGAGCGACTCGACCGGCCGCCGGGGGACTTTGAAATATTTCGAGCTCGGCCGGCCGGAGCGACCGGAACGGAGCGTCTGGACGCTCTGGCACCGAGAATCGAGACTCAATCGAACGGATACATCGACGGCGCGTTCGCAACGAGTCGAAGAAGCGACGGGCCGGAGGACCTGCAGAAATTCGAAAATCGAGCATCCGGAGCGACTCGACCGGCCGCCCGGGGACTTTGAAAAATTTCGAGCTCGGCCGGCCGGAGCGACTCGACCGGCCGCCGGGGGACTTTGAAATATTTCGAGCTCGGCCGGCCGGAGCGACCGGAACGGAGCGTCTGGACGCTCTGGCACCGAGAATCGAGACTCAATCGAACGGATACATCGACGGCGCGTTCGCAACGAGTCGAAGAAGCGACGGGCCGGAGGACCTGCAGAAATTCGAAAATCGAGCATCCGGAGCGACTCGACCGGCCGCCCGGGGACTTTGAAAAATTTCGAGCTCGGCCGGCCGGAGCGACTCGACCGGCCGCCGGGGGACTTTGAAATATTTCGAGCTCGGCCGGCCGGAGCGACCGGAACGGAGCGTCTGGACGCTCTGGCACCGAGAATCGAGACTCAATCGAACGGATACATCGACGGCGCGTTCGCAACGAGTCGAAGAAGCGACGGGCCGGAGGACCTGCAGAAATTCGAAAATCGAGCATCCGGAGCGACTCGACCGGCCGCCCGGGGACTTTGAAAAATTTCGAGCTCGGCCGGCCGGAGCGACTCGACCGGCCGCCGGGGGACTTTGAAATATTTCGAGCTCGGCCGGCCGGAGCGACCGGAACGGAGCGTCTGGACGCTCTGGCACCGAGAATCGAGACTCAATCGAACGGATACATCGACGGCGCGTTCGCAACGAGTCGAAGAAGCGACGGGCCGGAGGACCTGCAGAAATTCGAAAATCGAGCATCCGGAGCGACTCGACCGGCCGCCCGGGGACTTTGAAAAATTTCGAGCTCGGCCGGCCGGAGCGACTCGACCGGCCGCCGGGGGACTTTGAAATATTTCGAGCTCGGCCGGCCGGAGCGACCGGAACGGAGCGTCTGGACGCTCTGGCACCGAGAATCGAGACTCAATCGAACGGATACATCGACGGCGCGTTCGCAACGAGTCGAAGAAGCGACGGGCCGGAGGACCTGCAGAAATTCGAAAATCGAGCATCCGGAGCGACTCGACCGGCCGCCCGGGGACTTTGAAAAATTTCGAGCTCGGCCGGCCGGAGCGACTCGACCGGCCGCCGGGGGACTTTGAAATATTTCGAGCTCGGCCGGCCGGAGCGACCGGAACGGAGCGTCTGGACGCTCTGGCACCGAGAATCGAGACTCAATCGAACGGATACATCGACGGCGCGTTCGCAACGAGTCGAAGAAGCGACGGGCCGGAGGACCTGCAGAAATTCGAAAATCGAGCATCCGGAGCGACTCGACCGGCCGCCCGGGGACTTTGAAAAATTTCGAGCTCGGCCGGCCGGAGCGACTCGACCGGCCGCCGGGGGACTTTGAAATATTTCGAGCTCGGCCGGCCGGAGCGACCGGAACGGAGCGTCTGGACGCTCTGGCACCGAGAATCGAGACTCAATCGAACGGATACATCGACGGCGCGTTCGCAACGAGTCGAAGAAGCGACGGGCCGGAGGACCTGCAGAAATTCGAAAATCGAGCATCCGGAGCGACTCGACCGGCCGCCCGGGGACTTTGAAAAATTTCGAGCTCGGCCGGCCGGAGCGACTCGACCGGCCGCCGGGGGACTTTGAAATATTTCGAGCTCGGCCGGCCGGAGCGACCGGAACGGAGCGTCTGGACGCTCTGGCACCGAGAATCGAGACTCAATCGAACGGATACATCGACGGCGCGTTCGCAACGAGTCGAAGAAGCGACGGGCCGGAGGACCTGCAGAAATTCGAAAATCGAGCATCCGGAGCGACTCGACCGGCCGCCCGGGGACTTTGAAAAATTTCGAGCTCGGCCGGCCGGAGCGACTCGACCGGCCGCCGGGGGACTTTGAAATATTTCGAGCTCGGCCGGCCGGAGCGACCGGAACGGAGCGTCTGGACGCTCTGGCACCGAGAATCGAGACTCAATCGAACGGATACATCGACGGCGCGTTCGCAACGAGTCGAAGAAGCGACGGGCCGGAGGACCTGCAGAAATTCGAAAATCGAGCATCCGGAGCGACTCGACCGGCCGCCCGGGGACTTTGAAAAATTTCGAGCTCGGCCGGCCGGAGCGACTCGACCGGCCGCCGGGGGACTTTGAAATATTTCGAGCTCGGCCGGCCGGAGCGACCGGAACGGAGCGTCTGGACGCTCTGGCACCGAGAATCGAGACTCAATCGAACGGATACATCGACGGCGCGTTCGCAACGAGTCGAAGAAGCGACGGGCCGGAGGACCTGCAGAAATTCGAAAATCGAGCATCCGGAGCGACTCGACCGGCCGCCCGGGGACTTTGAAAAATTTCGAGCTCGGCCGGCCGGAGCGACTCGACCGGCCGCCGGGGGACTTTGAAATATTTCGAGCTCGGCCGGCCGGAGCGACCGGAACGGAGCGTCTGGACGCTCTGGCACCGAGAATCGAGACTCAATCGAACGGATACATCGACGGCGCGTTCGCAACGAGTCGAAGAAGCGACGGGCCGGAGGACCTGCAGAAATTCGAAAATCGAGCATCCGGAGCGACTCGACCGGCCGCCCGGGGACTTTGAAAAATTTCGAGCTCGGCCGGCCGGAGCGACTCGACCGGCCGCCGGGGGACTTTGAAATATTTCGAGCTCGGCCGGCCGGAGCGACCGGAACGGAGCGTCTGGACGCTCTGGCACCGAGAATCGAGACTCAATCGAACGGATACATCGACGGCGCGTTCGCAACGAGTCGAAGAAGCGACGGGCCGGAGGACCTGCAGAAATTCGAAAATCGAGCATCCGGAGCGACTCGACCGGCCGCCCGGGGACTTTGAAAAATTTCGAGCTCGGCCGGCCGGAGCGACTCGACCGGCCGCCGGGGGACTTTGAAATATTTCGAGCTCGGCCGGCCGGAGCGACCGGAACGGAGCGTCTGGACGCTCTGGCACCGAGAATCGAGACTCAATCGAACGGATACATCGACGGCGCGTTCGCAACGAGTCGAAGAAGCGACGGGCCGGAGGACCTGCAGAAATTCGAAAATCGAGCATCCGGAGCGACTCGACCGGCCGCCCGGGGACTTTGAAAAATTTCGAGCTCGGCCGGCCGGAGCGACTCGACCGGCCGCCGGGGGACTTTGAAATATTTCGAGCTCGGCCGGCCGGAGCGACCGGAACGGAGCGTCTGGACGCTCTGGCACCGAGAATCGAGACTCAATCGAACGGATACATCGACGGCGCGTTCGCAACGAGTCGAAGAAGCGACGGGCCGGAGGACCTGCAGAAATTCGAAAATCGAGCATCCGGAGCGACTCGACCGGCCGCCCGGGGACTTTGAAAAATTTCGAGCTCGGCCGGCCGGAGCGACTCGACCGGCCGCCGGGGGACTTTGAAATATTTCGAGCTCGGCCGGCCGGAGCGACCGGAACGGAGCGTCTGGACGCTCTGGCACCGAGAATCGAGACTCAATCGAACGGATACATCGACGGCGCGTTCGCAACGAGTCGAAGAAGCGACGGGCCGGAGGACCTGCAGAAATTCGAAAATCGAGCATCCGGAGCGACTCGACCGGCCGCCCGGGGACTTTGAAAAATTTCGAGCTCGGCCGGCCGGAGCGACTCGACCGGCCGCCGGGGGACTTTGAAATATTTCGAGCTCGGCCGGCCGGAGCGACCGGAACGGAGCGTCTGGACGCTCTGGCACCGAGAATCGAGACTCAATCGAACGGATACATCGACGGCGCGTTCGCAACGAGTCGAAGAAGCGACGGGCCGGAGGACCTGCAGAAATTCGAAAATCGAGCATCCGGAGCGACTCGACCGGCCGCCCGGGGACTTTGAAAAATTTCGAGCTCGGCCGGCCGGAGCGACTCGACCGGCCGCCGGGGGACTTTGAAATATTTCGAGCTCGGCCGGCCGGAGCGACCGGAACGGAGCGTCTGGACGCTCTGGCACCGAGAATCGAGACTCAATCGAACGGATACATCGACGGCGCGTTCGCAACGAGTCGAAGAAGCGACGGGCCGGAGGACCTGCAGAAATTCGAAAATCGAGCATCCGGAGCGACTCGACCGGCCGCCCGGGGACTTTGAAAAATTTCGAGCTCGGCCGGCCGGAGCGACTCGACCGGCCGCCGGGGGACTTTGAAATATTTCGAGCTCGGCCGGCCGGAGCGACCGGAACGGAGCGTCTGGACGCTCTGGCACCGAGAATCGAGACTCAATCGAACGGATACATCGACGGCGCGTTCGCAACGAGTCGAAGAAGCGACGGGCCGGAGGACCTGCAGAAATTCGAAAATCGAGCATCCGGAGCGACTCGACCGGCCGCCCGGGGACTTTGAAAAATTTCGAGCTCGGCCGGCCGGAGCGACTCGACCGGCCGCCGGGGGACTTTGAAATATTTCGAGCTCGGCCGGCCGGAGCGACCGGAACGGAGCGTCTGGACGCTCTGGCACCGAGAATCGAGACTCAATCGAACGGATACATCGACGGCGCGTTCGCAACGAGTCGAAGAAGCGACGGGCCGGAGGACCTGCAGAAATTCGAAAATCGAGCATCCGGAGCGACTCGACCGGCCGCCCGGGGACTTTGAAAAATTTCGAGCTCGGCCGGCCGGAGCGACTCGACCGGCCGCCGGGGGACTTTGAAATATTTCGAGCTCGGCCGGCCGGAGCGACCGGAACGGAGCGTCTGGACGCTCTGGCACCGAGAATCGAGACTCAATCGAACGGATACATCGACGGCGCGTTCGCAACGAGTCGAAGAAGCGACGGGCCGGAGGACCTGCAGAAATTCGAAAATCGAGCATCCGGAGCGACTCGACCGGCCGCCCGGGGACTTTGAAAAATTTCGAGCTCGGCCGGCCGGAGCGACTCGACCGGCCGCCGGGGGACTTTGAAATATTTCGAGCTCGGCCGGCCGGAGCGACCGGAACGGAGCGTCTGGACGCTCTGGCACCGAGAATCGAGATTCAATCGAACGGATACATCGACGGCGCGTTCGCAACGAGTCGAAGAAGCGACGGGCCGGAGGACCTGCAGAAATTCGAAAATCGAGCATCCGGAGCGACTCGACCGGCCGCCCGGGGACTTTGAAAAATTTCGAGCTCGGCCGGCCGGAGCGACTCGACCGGCCGCCGGGGGACTTTGAAATATTTCGAGCTCGGCCGGCCGGAGCGACCGGAACGGAGCGTCTGGACGCTCTGGCACCGAGAATCGAGACTCAATCGAACGGATACATCGACGGCGCGTTCGCAACGAGTCGAAGAAGCGACGGGCCGGAGGACCTGCAGAAATTCGAAAATCGAGCATCCGGAGCGACTCGACCGGCCGCCCGGGGACTTTGAAAAATTTCGAGCTCGGCCGGCCGGAGCGACTCGACCGGCCGCCGGGGGACTTTGAAATATTTCGAGCTCGGCCGGCCGGAGCGACCGGAACGGAGCGTCTGGACGCTCTGGCACCGAGAATCGAGACTCAATCGAACGGATACATCGACGGCGCGTTCGCAACGAGTCGAAGAAGCGACGGGCCGGAGGACCTGCAGAAATTCGAAAATCGAGCATCCGGAGCGACTCGACCGGCCGCCCGGGGACTTTGAAAAATTTCGAGCTCGGCCGGCCGGAGCGACTCGACCGGCCGCCGGGGGACTTTGAAATATTTCGAGCTCGGCCGGCCGGAGCGACCGGAACGGAGCGTCTGGACGCTCTGGCACCGAGAATCGAGACTCAATCGAACGGATACATCGACGGCGCGTTCGCAACGAGTCGAAGAAGCGACGGGCCGGAGGACCTGCAGAAATTCGAAAATCGAGCATCCGGAGCGACTCGACCGGCCGCCCGGGGACTTTGAAAAATTTCGAGCTCGGCCGGCCGGAGCGACTCGACCGGCCGCCGGGGGACTTTGAAATATTTCGAGCTCGGCCGGCCGGAGCGACCGGAACGGAGCGTCTGGACGCTCTGGCACCGAGAATCGAGACTCAATCGAACGGATACATCGACGGCGCGTTCGCAACGAGTCGAAGAAGCGACGGGCCGGAGGACCTGCAGAAATTCGAAAATCGAGCATCCGGAGCGACTCGACCGGCCGCCCGGGGACTTTGAAAAATTTCGAGCTCGGCCGGCCGGAGCGACTCGACCGGCCGCCGGGGGACTTTGAAATATTTCGAGCTCGGCCGGCCGGAGCGACCGGAACGGAGCGTCTGGACGCTCTGGCACCGAGAATCGAGACTCAATCGAACGGATACATCGACGGCGCGTTCGCAACGAGTCGAAGAAGCGACGGGCCGGAGGACCTGCAGAAATTCGAAAATCGAGCATCCGGAGCGACTCGACCGGCCGCCCGGGGACTTTGAAAAATTTCGAGCTCGGCCGGCCGGAGCGACTCGACCGGCCGCCGGGGGACTTTGAAATATTTCGAGCTCGGCCGGCCGGAGCGACCGGAACGGAGCGTCTGGACGCTCTGGCACCGAGAATCGAGACTCAATCGAACGGATACATCGACGGCGCGTTCGCAACGAGTCGAAGAAGCGACGGGCCGGAGGACCTGCAGAAATTCGAAAATCGAGCATCCGGAGCGACTCGACCGGCCGCCCGGGGACTTTGAAAAATTTCGAGCTCGGCCGGCCGGAGCGACTCGACCGGCCGCCGGGGGACTTTGAAATATTTCGAGCTCGGCCGGCCGGAGCGACCGGAACGGAGCGTCTGGACGCTCTGGCACCGAGAATCGAGACTCAATCGAACGGATACATCGACGGCGCGTTCGCAACGAGTCGAAGAAGCGACGGGCCGGAGGACCTGCAGAAATTCGAAAATCGAGCATCCGGAGCGACTCGACCGGCCGCCCGGGGACTTTGAAAAATTTCGAGCTCGGCCGGCCGGAGCGACTCGACCGGCCGCCGGGGGACTTTGAAATATTTCGAGCTCGGCCGGCCGGAGCGACCGGAACGGAGCGTCTGGACGCTCTGGCACCGAGAATCGAGACTCAATCGAACGGATACATCGACGGCGCGTTCGCAACGAGTCGAAGAAGCGACGGGCCGGAGGACCTGCAGAAATTCGAAAATCGAGCATCCGGAGCGACTCGACCGGCCGCCCGGGGACTTTGAAAAATTTCGAGCTCGGCCGGCCGGAGCGACTCGACCGGCCGCCGGGGGACTTTGAAATATTTCGAGCTCGGCCGGCCGGAGCGACCGGAACGGAGCGTCTGGACGCTCTGGCACCGAGAATCGAGACTCAATCGAACGGATACATCGACGGCGCGTTCGCAACGAGTCGAAGAAGCGACGGGCCGGAGGACCTGCAGAAATTCGAAAATCGAGCATCCGGAGCGACTCGACCGGCCGCCCGGGGACTTTGAAAAATTTCGAGCTCGGCCGGCCGGAGCGACTCGACCGGCCGCCGGGGGACTTTGAAATATTTCGAGCTCGGCCGGCCGGAGCGACCGGAACGGAGCGTCTGGACGCTCTGGCACCGAGAATCGAGACTCAATCGAACGGATACATCGACGGCGCGTTCGCAACGAGTCGAAGAAGCGACGGGCCGGAGGACCTGCAGAAATTCGAAAATCGAGCATCCGGAGCGACTCGACCGGCCGCCCGGGGACTTTGAAAAATTTCGAGCTCGGCCGGCCGGAGCGACTCGACCGGCCGCCGGGGGACTTTGAAATATTTCGAGCTCGGCCGGCCGGAGCGACCGGAACGGAGCGTCTGGACGCTCTGGCACCGAGAATCGAGACTCAATCGAACGGATACATCGACGGCGCGTTCGCAACGAGTCGAAGAAGCGACGGGCCGGAGGACCTGCAGAAATTCGAAAATCGAGCATCCGGAGCGACTCGACCGGCCGCCCGGGGACTTTGAAAAATTTCGAGCTCGGCCGGCCGGAGCGACTCGACCGGCCGCCGGGGGACTTTGAAATATTTCGAGCTCGGCCGGCCGGAGCGACCGGAACGGAGCGTCTGGACGCTCTGGCACCGAGAATCGAGACTCAATCGAACGGATACATCGACGGCGCGTTCGCAACGAGTCGAAGAAGCGACGGGCCGGAGGACCTGCAGAAATTCGAAAATCGAGCATCCGGAGCGACTCGACCGGCCGCCCGGGGACTTTGAAAAATTTCGAGCTCGGCCGGCCGGAGCGACTCGACCGGCCGCCGGGGGACTTTGAAATATTTCGAGCTCGGCCGGCCGGAGCGACCGGAACGGAGCGTCTGGACGCTCTGGCACCGAGAATCGAGACTCAATCGAACGGATACATCGACGGCGCGTTCGCAACGAGTCGAAGAAGCGACGGGCCGGAGGACCTGCAGAAATTCGAAAATCGAGCATCCGGAGCGACTCGACCGGCCGCCCGGGGACTTTGAAAAATTTCGAGCTCGGCCGGCCGGAGCGACTCGACCGGCCGCCGGGGGACTTTGAAATATTTCGAGCTCGGCCGGCCGGAGCGACCGGAACGGAGCGTCTGGACGCTCTGGCACCGAGAATCGAGACTCAATCGAACGGATACATCGACGGCGCGTTCGCAACGAGTCGAAGAAGCGACGGGCCGGAGGACCTGCAGAAATTCGAAAATCGAGCATCCGGAGCGACTCGACCGGCCGCCCGGGGACTTTGAAAAATTTCGAGCTCGGCCGGCCGGAGCGACTCGACCGGCCGCCGGGGGACTTTGAAATATTTCGAGCTCGGCCGGCCGGAGCGACCGGAACGGAGCGTCTGGACGCTCTGGCACCGAGAATCGAGACTCAATCGAACGGATACATCGACGGCGCGTTCGCAACGAGTCGAAGAAGCGACGGGCCGGAGGACCTGCAGAAATTCGAAAATCGAGCATCCGGAGCGACTCGACCGGCCGCCCGGGGACTTTGAAAAATTTCGAGCTCGGCCGGCCGGAGCGACTCGACCGGCCGCCGGGGGACTTTGAAATATTTCGAGCTCGGCCGGCCGGAGCGACCGGAACGGAGCGTCTGGACGCTCTGGCACCGAGAATCGAGACTCAATCGAACGGATACATCGACGGCGCGTTCGCAACGAGTCGAAGAAGCGACGGGCCGGAGGACCTGCAGAAATTCGAAAATCGAGCATCCGGAGCGACTCGACCGGCCGCCCGGGGACTTTGAAAAATTTCGAGCTCGGCCGGCCGGAGCGACTCGACCGGCCGCCGGGGGACTTTGAAATATTTCGAGCTCGGCCGGCCGGAGCGACCGGAACGGAGCGTCTGGACGCTCTGGCACCGAGAATCGAGACTCAATCGAACGGATACATCGACGGCGCGTTCGCAACGAGTCGAAGAAGCGACGGGCCGGAGGACCTGCAGAAATTCGAAAATCGAGCATCCGGAGCGACTCGACCGGCCGCCCGGGGACTTTGAAAAATTTCGAGCTCGGCCGGCCGGAGCGACTCGACCGGCCGCCGGGGGACTTTGAAATATTTCGAGCTCGGCCGGCCGGAGCGACCGGAACGGAGCGTCTGGACGCTCTGGCACCGAGAATCGAGACTCAATCGAACGGATACATCGACGGCGCGTTCGCAACGAGTCGAAGAAGCGACGGGCCGGAGGACCTGCAGAAATTCGAAAATCGAGCATCCGGAGCGACTCGACCGGCCGCCCGGGGACTTTGAAAAATTTCGAGCTCGGCCGGCCGGAGCGACTCGACCGGCCGCCGGGGGACTTTGAAATATTTCGAGCTCGGCCGGCCGGAGCGACCGGAACGGAGCGTCTGGACGCTCTGGCACCGAGAATCGAGACTCAATCGAACGGATACATCGACGGCGCGTTCGCAACGAGTCGAAGAAGCGACGGGCCGGAGGACCTGCAGAAATTCGAAAATCGAGCATCCGGAGCGACTCGACCGGCCGCCCGGGGACTTTGAAAAATTTCGAGCTCGGCCGGCCGGAGCGACCGGAACGGAGCGTCTGGACGCTCTGGCACCGAGAATCGAGACTCAATCGAACGGATACATCGACGGCGCGTTCGCAACGAGTCGAAGAAGCGACGGGCCGGAGGACCTGCAGAAATTCGAAAATCGAGCATCCGGAGCGACTCGACCGGCCGCCCGGGGACTTTGAAAAATTTCGAGCTCGGCCGGCCGGAGCGACTCGACCGGCCGCCGGGGGACTTTGAAATATTTCGAGCTCGGCCGGCCGGAGCGACCGGAACGGAGCGTCTGGACGCTCTGGCACCGAGAATCGAGACTCAATCGAACGGATACATCGACGGCGCGTTCGCAACGAGTCGAAGAAGCGACGGGCCGGAGGACCTGCAGAAATTCGAAAATCGAGCATCCGGAGCGACTCGACCGGCCGCCCGGGGACTTTGAAAAATTTCGAGCTCGGCCGGCCGGAGCGACTCGACCGGCCGCCGGGGGACTTTGAAATATTTCGAGCTCGGCCGGCCGGAGCGACCGGAACGGAGCGTCTGGACGCTCTGGCACCGAGAATCGAGACTCAATCGAACGGATACATCGACGGCGCGTTCGCAACGAGTCGAAGAAGCGACGGGCCGGAGGACCTGCAGAAATTCGAAAATCGAGCATCCGGAGCGACTCGACCGGCCGCCCGGGGACTTTGAAAAATTTCGAGCTCGGCCGGCCGGAGCGACTCGACCGGCCGCCGGGGGACTTTGAAATATTTCGAGCTCGGCCGGCCGGAGCGACCGGAACGGAGCGTCTGGACGCTCTGGCACCGAGAATCGAGACTCAATCGAACGGATACATCGACGGCGCGTTCGCAACGAGTCGAAGAAGCGACGGGCCGGAGGACCTGCAGAAATTCGAAAATCGAGCATCCGGAGCGACTCGACCGGCCGCCCGGGGACTTTGAAAAATTTCGAGCTCGGCCGGCCGGAGCGACTCGACCGGCCGCCGGGGGACTTTGAAATATTTCGAGCTCGGCCGGCCGGAGCGACCGGAACGGAGCGTCTGGACGCTCTGGCACCGAGAATCGAGACTCAATCGAACGGATACATCGACGGCGCGTTCGCAACGAGTCGAAGAAGCGACGGGCCGGAGGACCTGCAGAAATTCGAAAATCGAGCATCCGGAGCGACTCGACCGGCCGCCCGGGGACTTTGAAAAATTTCGAGCTCGGCCGGCCGGAGCGACTCGACCGGCCGCCGGGGGACTTTGAAATATTTCGAGCTCGGCCGGCCGGAGCGACCGGAACGGAGCGTCTGGACGCTCTGGCACCGAGAATCGAGACTCAATCGAACGGATACATCGACGGCGCGTTCGCAACGAGTCGAAGAAGCGACGGGCCGGAGGACCTGCAGAAATTCGAAAATCGAGCATCCGGAGCGACTCGACCGGCCGCCCGGGGACTTTGAAAAATTTCGAGCTCGGCCGGCCGGAGCGACTCGACCGGCCGCCGGGGGACTTTGAAATATTTCGAGCTCGGCCGGCCGGAGCGACCGGAACGGAGCGTCTGGACGCTCTGGCACCGAGAATCGAGACTCAATCGAACGGATACATCGACGGCGCGTTCGCAACGAGTCGAAGAAGCGACGGGCCGGAGGACCTGCAGAAATTCGAAAATCGAGCATCCGGAGCGACTCGACCGGCCGCCCGGGGACTTTGAAAAATTTCGAGCTCGGCCGGCCGGAGCGACTCGACCGGCCGCCGGGGGACTTTGAAATATTTCGAGCTCGGCCGGCCGGAGCGACCGGAACGGAGCGTCTGGACGCTCTGGCACCGAGAATCGAGACTCAATCGAACGGATACATCGACGGCGCGTTCGCAACGAGTCGAAGAAGCGACGGGCCGGAGGACCTGCAGAAATTCGAAAATCGAGCATCCGGAGCGACTCGACCGGCCGCCCGGGGACTTTGAAAAATTTCGAGCTCGGCCGGCCGGAGCGACTCGACCGGCCGCCGGGGGACTTTGAAATATTTCGAGCTCGGCCGGCCGGAGCGACCGGAACGGAGCGTCTGGACGCTCTGGCACCGAGAATCGAGACTCAATCGAACGGATACATCGACGGCGCGTTCGCAACGAGTCGAAGAAGCGACGGGCCGGAGGACCTGCAGAAATTCGAAAATCGAGCATCCGGAGCGACTCGACCGGCCGCCCGGGGACTTTGAAAAATTTCGAGCTCGGCCGGCCGGAGCGACTCGACCGGCCGCCGGGGGACTTTGAAATATTTCGAGCTCGGCCGGCCGGAGCGACCGGAACGGAGCGTCTGGACGCTCTGGCACCGAGAATCGAGACTCAATCGAACGGATACATCGACGGCGCGTTCGCAACGAGTCGAAGAAGCGACGGGCCGGAGGACCTGCAGAAATTCGAAAATCGAGCATCCGGAGCGACTCGACCGGCCGCCCGGGGACTTTGAAAAATTTCGAGCTCGGCCGGCCGGAGCGACTCGACCGGCCGCCGGGGGACTTTGAAATATTTCGAGCTCGGCCGGCCGGAGCGACCGGAACGGAGCGTCTGGACGCTCTGGCACCGAGAATCGAGACTCAATCGAACGGATACATCGACGGCGCGTTCGCAACGAGTCGAAGAAGCGACGGGCCGGAGGACCTGCAGAAATTCGAAAATCGAGCATCCGGAGCGACTCGACCGGCCGCCCGGGGACTTTGAAAAATTTCGAGCTCGGCCGGCCGGAGCGACTCGACCGGCCGCCGGGGGACTTTGAAATATTTCGAGCTCGGCCGGCCGGAGCGACCGGAACGGAGCGTCTGGACGCTCTGGCACCGAGAATCGAGACTCAATCGAACGGATACATCGACGGCGCGTTCGCAACGAGTCGAAGAAGCGACGGGCCGGAGGACCTGCAGAAATTCGAAAATCGAGCATCCGGAGCGACTCGACCGGCCGCCCGGGGACTTTGAAAAATTTCGAGCTCGGCCGGCCGGAGCGACTCGACCGGCCGCCGGGGGACTTTGAAATATTTCGAGCTCGGCCGGCCGGAGCGACCGGAACGGAGCGTCTGGACGCTCTGGCACCGAGAATCGAGACTCAATCGAACGGATACATCGACGGCGCGTTCGCAACGAGTCGAAGAAGCGACGGGCCGGAGGACCTGCAGAAATTCGAAAATCGAGCATCCGGAGCGACTCGACCGGCCGCCCGGGGACTTTGAAAAATTTCGAGCTCGGCCGGCCGGAGCGACTCGACCGGCCGCCGGGGGACTTTGAAATATTTCGAGCTCGGCCGGCCGGAGCGACCGGAACGGAGCGTCTGGACGCTCTGGCACCGAGAATCGAGACTCAATCGAACGGATACATCGACGGCGCGTTCGCAACGAGTCGAAGAAGCGACGGGCCGGAGGACCTGCAGAAATTCGAAAATCGAGCATCCGGAGCGACTCGACCGGCCGCCCGGGGACTTTGAAAAATTTCGAGCTCGGCCGGCCGGAGCGACTCGACCGGCCGCCGGGGGACTTTGAAATATTTCGAGCTCGGCCGGCCGGAGCGACCGGAACGGAGCGTCTGGACGCTCTGGCACCGAGAATCGAGACTCAATCGAACGGATACATCGACGGCGCGTTCGCAACGAGTCGAAGAAGCGACGGGCCGGAGGACCTGCAGAAATTCGAAAATCGAGCATCCGGAGCGACTCGACCGGCCGCCCGGGGACTTTGAAAAATTTCGAGCTCGGCCGGCCGGAGCGACTCGACCGGCCGCCGGGGGACTTTGAAATATTTCGAGCTCGGCCGGCCGGAGCGACCGGAACGGAGCGTCTGGACGCTCTGGCACCGAGAATCGAGACTCAATCGAACGGATACATCGACGGCGCGTTCGCAACGAGTCGAAGAAGCGACGGGCCGGAGGACCTGCAGAAATTCGAAAATCGAGCATCCGGAGCGACTCGACCGGCCGCCCGGGGACTTTGAAAAATTTCGAGCTCGGCCGGCCGGAGCGACTCGACCGGCCGCCGGGGGACTTTGAAATATTTCGAGCTCGGCCGGCCGGAGCGACCGGAACGGAGCGTCTGGACGCTCTGGCACCGAGAATCGAGACTCAATCGAACGGATACATCGACGGCGCGTTCGCAACGAGTCGAAGAAGCGACGGGCCGGAGGACCTGCAGAAAT
Organism: Perdita meconis; assembly: GCA_030770465.2. Taxonomy (NCBI): domain Eukaryota; kingdom Metazoa; phylum Arthropoda; class Insecta; order Hymenoptera; family Andrenidae; genus Perdita; species Perdita meconis. Next base: position 80,502 of record JASKOS020000049.1, read on the forward strand.
TCGAAAATCGAGCATCCGGAGCGACTCGACCGGCCGCCCGGGGACTTTGAAAAATTTCGAGCTCGGCCGGCCGGAGCGACTCGACCGGCCGCCGGGGGACTTTGAAATATTTCGAGCTCGGCCGGCCGGAGCGACCGGAACGGAGCGTCTGGACGCTCTGGCACCGAGAATCGAGACTCAATCGAACGGATACATCGACGGCGCGTTCGCAACGAGTCGAAGAAGCGACGGGCCGGAGGACCTGCAGAAATTCGAAAATCGAGCATCCGGAGCGACTCGACCGGCCGCCCGGGGACTTTGAAAAATTTCGAGCTCGGCCGGCCGGAGCGACTCGACCGGCCGCCGGGGGACTTTGAAATATTTCGAGCTCGGCCGGCCGGAGCGACCGGAACGGAGCGTCTGGACGCTCTGGCACCGAGAATCGAGACTCAATCGAACGGATACATCGACGGCGCGTTCGCAACGAGTCGAAGAAGCGACGGGCCGGAGGACCTGCAGAAATTCGAAAATCGAGCATCCGGAGCGACTCGACCGGCCGCCCGGGGACTTTGAAAAATTTCGAGCTCGGCCGGCCGGAGCGACTCGACCGGCCGCCGGGGGACTTTGAAATATTTCGAGCTCGGCCGGCCGGAGCGACCGGAACGGAGCGTCTGGACGCTCTGGCACCGAGAATCGAGACTCAATCGAACGGATACATCGACGGCGCGTTCGCAACGAGTCGAAGAAGCGACGGGCCGGAGGACCTGCAGAAATTCGAAAATCGAGCATCCGGAGCGACTCGACCGGCCGCCCGGGGACTTTGAAAAATTTCGAGCTCGGCCGGCCGGAGCGACTCGACCGGCCGCCGGGGGACTTTGAAATATTTCGAGCTCGGCCGGCCGGAGCGACCGGAACGGAGCGTCTGGACGCTCTGGCACCGAGAATCGAGACTCAATCGAACGGATACATCGACGGCGCGTTCGCAACGAGTCGAAGAAGCGACGGGCCGGAGGACCTGCAGAAATTCGAAAATCGAGCATCCGGAGCGACTCGACCGGCCGCCCGGGGACTTTGAAAAATTTCGAGCTCGGCCGGCCGGAGCGACTCGACCGGCCGCCGGGGGACTTTGAAATATTTCGAGCTCGGCCGGCCGGAGCGACCGGAACGGAGCGTCTGGACGCTCTGGCACCGAGAATCGAGACTCAATCGAACGGATACATCGACGGCGCGTTCGCAACGAGTCGAAGAAGCGACGGGCCGGAGGACCTGCAGAAATTCGAAAATCGAGCATCCGGAGCGACTCGACCGGCCGCCCGGGGACTTTGAAAAATTTCGAGCTCGGCCGGCCGGAGCGACTCGACCGGCCGCCGGGGGACTTTGAAATATTTCGAGCTCGGCCGGCCGGAGCGACCGGAACGGAGCGTCTGGACGCTCTGGCACCGAGAATCGAGACTCAATCGAACGGATACATCGACGGCGCGTTCGCAACGAGTCGAAGAAGCGACGGGCCGGAGGACCTGCAGAAATTCGAAAATCGAGCATCCGGAGCGACTCGACCGGCCGCCCGGGGACTTTGAAAAATTTCGAGCTCGGCCGGCCGGAGCGACTCGACCGGCCGCCGGGGGACTTTGAAATATTTCGAGCTCGGCCGGCCGGAGCGACCGGAACGGAGCGTCTGGACGCTCTGGCACCGAGAATCGAGACTCAATCGAACGGATACATCGACGGCGCGTTCGCAACGAGTCGAAGAAGCGACGGGCCGGAGGACCTGCAGAAATTCGAAAATCGAGCATCCGGAGCGACTCGACCGGCCGCCCGGGGACTTTGAAAAATTTCGAGCTCGGCCGGCCGGAGCGACTCGACCGGCCGCCGGGGGACTTTGAAATATTTCGAGCTCGGCCGGCCGGAGCGACCGGAACGGAGCGTCTGGACGCTCTGGCACCGAGAATCGAGACTCAATCGAACGGATACATCGACGGCGCGTTCGCAACGAGTCGAAGAAGCGACGGGCCGGAGGACCTGCAGAAATTCGAAAATCGAGCATCCGGAGCGACTCGACCGGCCGCCCGGGGACTTTGAAAAATTTCGAGCTCGGCCGGCCGGAGCGACTCGACCGGCCGCCGGGGGACTTTGAAATATTTCGAGCTCGGCCGGCCGGAGCGACCGGAACGGAGCGTCTGGACGCTCTGGCACCGAGAATCGAGACTCAATCGAACGGATACATCGACGGCGCGTTCGCAACGAGTCGAAGAAGCGACGGGCCGGAGGACCTGCAGAAATTCGAAAATCGAGCATCCGGAGCGACTCGACCGGCCGCCCGGGGACTTTGAAAAATTTCGAGCTCGGCCGGCCGGAGCGACTCGACCGGCCGCCGGGGGACTTTGAAATATTTCGAGCTCGGCCGGCCGGAGCGACCGGAACGGAGCGTCTGGACGCTCTGGCACCGAGAATCGAGACTCAATCGAACGGATACATCGACGGCGCGTTCGCAACGAGTCGAAGAAGCGACGGGCCGGAGGACCTGCAGAAATTCGAAAATCGAGCATCCGGAGCGACTCGACCGGCCGCCCGGGGACTTTGAAAAATTTCGAGCTCGGCCGGCCGGAGCGACTCGACCGGCCGCCGGGGGACTTTGAAATATTTCGAGCTCGGCCGGCCGGAGCGACCGGAACGGAGCGTCTGGACGCTCTGGCACCGAGAATCGAGACTCAATCGAACGGATACATCGACGGCGCGTTCGCAACGAGTCGAAGAAGCGACGGGCCGGAGGACCTGCAGAAATTCGAAAATCGAGCATCCGGAGCGACTCGACCGGCCGCCCGGGGACTTTGAAAAATTTCGAGCTCGGCCGGCCGGAGCGACTCGACCGGCCGCCGGGGGACTTTGAAATATTTCGAGCTCGGCCGGCCGGAGCGACCGGAACGGAGCGTCTGGACGCTCTGGCACCGAGAATCGAGACTCAATCGAACGGATACATCGACGGCGCGTTCGCAACGAGTCGAAGAAGCGACGGGCCGGAGGACCTGCAGAAATTCGAAAATCGAGCATCCGGAGCGACTCGACCGGCCGCCCGGGGACTTTGAAAAATTTCGAGCTCGGCCGGCCGGAGCGACTCGACCGGCCGCCGGGGGACTTTGAAATATTTCGAGCTCGGCCGGCCGGAGCGACCGGAACGGAGCGTCTGGACGCTCTGGCACCGAGAATCGAGACTCAATCGAACGGATACATCGACGGCGCGTTCGCAACGAGTCGAAGAAGCGACGGGCCGGAGGACCTGCAGAAATTCGAAAATCGAGCATCCGGAGCGACTCGACCGGCCGCCCGGGGACTTTGAAAAATTTCGAGCTCGGCCGGCCGGAGCGACTCGACCGGCCGCCGGGGGACTTTGAAATATTTCGAGCTCGGCCGGCCGGAGCGACCGGAACGGAGCGTCTGGACGCTCTGGCACCGAGAATCGAGACTCAATCGAACGGATACATCGACGGCGCGTTCGCAACGAGTCGAAGAAGCGACGGGCCGGAGGACCTGCAGAAATTCGAAAATCGAGCATCCGGAGCGACTCGACCGGCCGCCCGGGGACTTTGAAAAATTTCGAGCTCGGCCGGCCGGAGCGACTCGACCGGCCGCCGGGGGACTTTGAAATATTTCGAGCTCGGCCGGCCGGAGCGACCGGAACGGAGCGTCTGGACGCTCTGGCACCGAGAATCGAGACTCAATCGAACGGATACATCGACGGCGCGTTCGCAACGAGTCGAAGAAGCGACGGGCCGGAGGACCTGCAGAAATTCGAAAATCGAGCATCCGGAGCGACTCGACCGGCCGCCCGGGGACTTTGAAAAATTTCGAGCTCGGCCGGCCGGAGCGACTCGACCGGCCGCCGGGGGACTTTGAAATATTTCGAGCTCGGCCGGCCGGAGCGACCGGAACGGAGCGTCTGGACGCTCTGGCACCGAGAATCGAGACTCAATCGAACGGATACATCGACGGCGCGTTCGCAACGAGTCGAAGAAGCGACGGGCCGGAGGACCTGCAGAAATTCGAAAATCGAGCATCCGGAGCGACTCGACCGGCCGCCCGGGGACTTTGAAAAATTTCGAGCTCGGCCGGCCGGAGCGACTCGACCGGCCGCCGGGGGACTTTGAAATATTTCGAGCTCGGCCGGCCGGAGCGACCGGAACGGAGCGTCTGGACGCTCTGGCACCGAGAATCGAGACTCAATCGAACGGATACATCGACGGCGCGTTCGCAACGAGTCGAAGAAGCGACGGGCCGGAGGACCTGCAGAAATTCGAAAATCGAGCATCCGGAGCGACTCGACCGGCCGCCCGGGGACTTTGAAAAATTTCGAGCTCGGCCGGCCGGAGCGACTCGACCGGCCGCCGGGGGACTTTGAAATATTTCGAGCTCGGCCGGCCGGAGCGACCGGAACGGAGCGTCTGGACGCTCTGGCACCGAGAATCGAGACTCAATCGAACGGATACATCGACGGCGCGTTCGCAACGAGTCGAAGAAGCGACGGGCCGGAGGACCTGCAGAAATTCGAAAATCGAGCATCCGGAGCGACTCGACCGGCCGCCCGGGGACTTTGAAAAATTTCGAGCTCGGCCGGCCGGAGCGACTCGACCGGCCGCCGGGGGACTTTGAAATATTTCGAGCTCGGCCGGCCGGAGCGACCGGAACGGAGCGTCTGGACGCTCTGGCACCGAGAATCGAGACTCAATCGAACGGATACATCGACGGCGCGTTCGCAACGAGTCGAAGAAGCGACGGGCCGGAGGACCTGCAGAAATTCGAAAATCGAGCATCCGGAGCGACTCGACCGGCCGCCCGGGGACTTTGAAAAATTTCGAGCTCGGCCGGCCGGAGCGACTCGACCGGCCGCCGGGGGACTTTGAAATATTTCGAGCTCGGCCGGCCGGAGCGACCGGAACGGAGCGTCTGGACGCTCTGGCACCGAGAATCGAGACTCAATCGAACGGATACATCGACGGCGCGTTCGCAACGAGTCGAAGAAGCGACGGGCCGGAGGACCTGCAGAAATTCGAAAATCGAGCATCCGGAGCGACTCGACCGGCCGCCCGGGGACTTTGAAAAATTTCGAGCTCGGCCGGCCGGAGCGACTCGACCGGCCGCCGGGGGACTTTGAAATATTTCGAGCTCGGCCGGCCGGAGCGACCGGAACGGAGCGTCTGGACGCTCTGGCACCGAGAATCGAGACTCAATCGAACGGATACATCGACGGCGCGTTCGCAACGAGTCGAAGAAGCGACGGGCCGGAGGACCTGCAGAAATTCGAAAATCGAGCATCCGGAGCGACTCGACCGGCCGCCCGGGGACTTTGAAAAATTTCGAGCTCGGCCGGCCGGAGCGACTCGACCGGCCGCCGGGGGACTTTGAAATATTTCGAGCTCGGCCGGCCGGAGCGACCGGAACGGAGCGTCTGGACGCTCTGGCACCGAGAATCGAGACTCAATCGAACGGATACATCGACGGCGCGTTCGCAACGAGTCGAAGAAGCGACGGGCCGGAGGACCTGCAGAAATTCGAAAATCGAGCATCCGGAGCGACTCGACCGGCCGCCCGGGGACTTTGAAAAATTTCGAGCTCGGCCGGCCGGAGCGACTCGACCGGCCGCCGGGGGACTTTGAAATATTTCGAGCTCGGCCGGCCGGAGCGACCGGAACGGAGCGTCTGGACGCTCTGGCACCGAGAATCGAGACTCAATCGAACGGATACATCGACGGCGCGTTCGCAACGAGTCGAAGAAGCGACGGGCCGGAGGACCTGCAGAAATTCGAAAATCGAGCATCCGGAGCGACTCGACCGGCCGCCCGGGGACTTTGAAAAATTTCGAGCTCGGCCGGCCGGAGCGACTCGACCGGCCGCCGGGGGACTTTGAAATATTTCGAGCTCGGCCGGCCGGAGCGACCGGAACGGAGCGTCTGGACGCTCTGGCACCGAGAATCGAGACTCAATCGAACGGATACATCGACGGCGCGTTCGCAACGAGTCGAAGAAGCGACGGGCCGGAGGACCTGCAGAAATTCGAAAATCGAGCATCCGGAGCGACTCGACCGGCCGCCCGGGGACTTTGAAAAATTTCGAGCTCGGCCGGCCGGAGCGACTCGACCGGCCGCCGGGGGACTTTGAAATATTTCGAGCTCGGCCGGCCGGAGCGACCGGAACGGAGCGTCTGGACGCTCTGGCACCGAGAATCGAGACTCAATCGAACGGATACATCGACGGCGCGTTCGCAACGAGTCGAAGAAGCGACGGGCCGGAGGACCTGCAGAAATTCGAAAATCGAGCATCCGGAGCGACTCGACCGGCCGCCCGGGGACTTTGAAAAATTTCGAGCTCGGCCGGCCGGAGCGACTCGACCGGCCGCCGGGGGACTTTGAAATATTTCGAGCTCGGCCGGCCGGAGCGACCGGAACGGAGCGTCTGGACGCTCTGGCACCGAGAATCGAGACTCAATCGAACGGATACATCGACGGCGCGTTCGCAACGAGTCGAAGAAGCGACGGGCCGGAGGACCTGCAGAAATTCGAAAATCGAGCATCCGGAGCGACTCGACCGGCCGCCCGGGGACTTTGAAAAATTTCGAGCTCGGCCGGCCGGAGCGACTCGACCGGCCGCCGGGGGACTTTGAAATATTTCGAGCTCGGCCGGCCGGAGCGACCGGAACGGAGCGTCTGGACGCTCTGGCACCGAGAATCGAGACTCAATCGAACGGATACATCGACGGCGCGTTCGCAACGAGTCGAAGAAGCGACGGGCCGGAGGACCTGCAGAAATTCGAAAATCGAGCATCCGGAGCGACTCGACCGGCCGCCCGGGGACTTTGAAAAATTTCGAGCTCGGCCGGCCGGAGCGACTCGACCGGCCGCCGGGGGACTTTGAAATATTTCGAGCTCGGCCGGCCGGAGCGACCGGAACGGAGCGTCTGGACGCTCTGGCACCGAGAATCGAGACTCAATCGAACGGATACATCGACGGCGCGTTCGCAACGAGTCGAAGAAGCGACGGGCCGGAGGACCTGCAGAAATTCGAAAATCGAGCATCCGGAGCGACTCGACCGGCCGCCCGGGGACTTTGAAAAATTTCGAGCTCGGCCGGCCGGAGCGACTCGACCGGCCGCCGGGGGACTTTGAAATATTTCGAGCTCGGCCGGCCGGAGCGACCGGAACGGAGCGTCTGGACGCTCTGGCACCGAGAATCGAGACTCAATCGAACGGATACATCGACGGCGCGTTCGCAACGAGTCGAAGAAGCGACGGGCCGGAGGACCTGCAGAAATTCGAAAATCGAGCATCCGGAGCGACTCGACCGGCCGCCCGGGGACTTTGAAAAATTTCGAGCTCGGCCGGCCGGAGCGACTCGACCGGCCGCCGGGGGACTTTGAAATATTTCGAGCTCGGCCGGCCGGAGCGACCGGAACGGAGCGTCTGGACGCTCTGGCACCGAGAATCGAGACTCAATCGAACGGATACATCGACGGCGCGTTCGCAACGAGTCGAAGAAGCGACGGGCCGGAGGACCTGCAGAAATTCGAAAATCGAGCATCCGGAGCGACTCGACCGGCCGCCCGGGGACTTTGAAAAATTTCGAGCTCGGCCGGCCGGAGCGACTCGACCGGCCGCCGGGGGACTTTGAAATATTTCGAGCTCGGCCGGCCGGAGCGACCGGAACGGAGCGTCTGGACGCTCTGGCACCGAGAATCGAGACTCAATCGAACGGATACATCGACGGCGCGTTCGCAACGAGTCGAAGAAGCGACGGGCCGGAGGACCTGCAGAAATTCGAAAATCGAGCATCCGGAGCGACTCGACCGGCCGCCCGGGGACTTTGAAAAATTTCGAGCTCGGCCGGCCGGAGCGACTCGACCGGCCGCCGGGGGACTTTGAAATATTTCGAGCTCGGCCGGCCGGAGCGACCGGAACGGAGCGTCTGGACGCTCTGGCACCGAGAATCGAGACTCAATCGAACGGATACATCGACGGCGCGTTCGCAACGAGTCGAAGAAGCGACGGGCCGGAGGACCTGCAGAAATTCGAAAATCGAGCATCCGGAGCGACTCGACCGGCCGCCCGGGGACTTTGAAAAATTTCGAGCTCGGCCGGCCGGAGCGACTCGACCGGCCGCCGGGGGACTTTGAAATATTTCGAGCTCGGCCGGCCGGAGCGACCGGAACGGAGCGTCTGGACGCTCTGGCACCGAGAATCGAGACTCAATCGAACGGATACATCGACGGCGCGTTCGCAACGAGTCGAAGAAGCGACGGGCCGGAGGACCTGCAGAAATTCGAAAATCGAGCATCCGGAGCGACTCGACCGGCCGCCCGGGGACTTTGAAAAATTTCGAGCTCGGCCGGCCGGAGCGACTCGACCGGCCGCCGGGGGACTTTGAAATATTTCGAGCTCGGCCGGCCGGAGCGACCGGAACGGAGCGTCTGGACGCTCTGGCACCGAGAATCGAGACTCAATCGAACGGATACATCGACGGCGCGTTCGCAACGAGTCGAAGAAGCGACGGGCCGGAGGACCTGCAGAAATTCGAAAATCGAGCATCCGGAGCGACTCGACCGGCCGCCCGGGGACTTTGAAAAATTTCGAGCTCGGCCGGCCGGAGCGACTCGACCGGCCGCCGGGGGACTTTGAAATATTTCGAGCTCGGCCGGCCGGAGCGACCGGAACGGAGCGTCTGGACGCTCTGGCACCGAGAATCGAGACTCAATCGAACGGATACATCGACGGCGCGTTCGCAACGAGTCGAAGAAGCGACGGGCCGGAGGACCTGCAGAAATTCGAAAATCGAGCATCCGGAGCGACTCGACCGGCCGCCCGGGGACTTTGAAAAATTTCGAGCTCGGCCGGCCGGAGCGACTCGACCGGCCGCCGGGGGACTTTGAAATATTTCGAGCTCGGCCGGCCGGAGCGACCGGAACGGAGCGTCTGGACGCTCTGGCACCGAGAATCGAGACTCAATCGAACGGATACATCGACGGCGCGTTCGCAACGAGTCGAAGAAGCGACGGGCCGGAGGACCTGCAGAAATTCGAAAATCGAGCATCCGGAGCGACTCGACCGGCCGCCCGGGGACTTTGAAAAATTTCGAGCTCGGCCGGCCGGAGCGACTCGACCGGCCGCCGGGGGACTTTGAAATATTTCGAGCTCGGCCGGCCGGAGCGACCGGAACGGAGCGTCTGGACGCTCTGGCACCGAGAATCGAGACTCAATCGAACGGATACATCGACGGCGCGTTCGCAACGAGTCGAAGAAGCGACGGGCCGGAGGACCTGCAGAAATTCGAAAATCGAGCATCCGGAGCGACTCGACCGGCCGCCCGGGGACTTTGAAAAATTTCGAGCTCGGCCGGCCGGAGCGACTCGACCGGCCGCCGGGGGACTTTGAAATATTTCGAGCTCGGCCGGCCGGAGCGACCGGAACGGAGCGTCTGGACGCTCTGGCACCGAGAATCGAGACTCAATCGAACGGATACATCGACGGCGCGTTCGCAACGAGTCGAAGAAGCGACGGGCCGGAGGACCTGCAGAAATTCGAAAATCGAGCATCCGGAGCGACTCGACCGGCCGCCCGGGGACTTTGAAAAATTTCGAGCTCGGCCGGCCGGAGCGACTCGACCGGCCGCCGGGGGACTTTGAAATATTTCGAGCTCGGCCGGCCGGAGCGACCGGAACGGAGCGTCTGGACGCTCTGGCACCGAGAATCGAGACTCAATCGAACGGATACATCGACGGCGCGTTCGCAACGAGTCGAAGAAGCGACGGGCCGGAGGACCTGCAGAAATTCGAAAATCGAGCATCCGGAGCGACTCGACCGGCCGCCCGGGGACTTTGAAAAATTTCGAGCTCGGCCGGCCGGAGCGACTCGACCGGCCGCCGGGGGACTTTGAAATATTTCGAGCTCGGCCGGCCGGAGCGACCGGAACGGAGCGTCTGGACGCTCTGGCACCGAGAATCGAGACTCAATCGAACGGATACATCGACGGCGCGTTCGCAACGAGTCGAAGAAGCGACGGGCCGGAGGACCTGCAGAAATTCGAAAATCGAGCATCCGGAGCGACTCGACCGGCCGCCCGGGGACTTTGAAAAATTTCGAGCTCGGCCGGCCGGAGCGACTCGACCGGCCGCCGGGGGACTTTGAAATATTTCGAGCTCGGCCGGCCGGAGCGACCGGAACGGAGCGTCTGGACGCTCTGGCACCGAGAATCGAGACTCAATCGAACGGATACATCGACGGCGCGTTCGCAACGAGTCGAAGAAGCGACGGGCCGGAGGACCTGCAGAAATTCGAAAATCGAGCATCCGGAGCGACTCGACCGGCCGCCCGGGGACTTTGAAAAATTTCGAGCTCGGCCGGCCGGAGCGACTCGACCGGCCGCCGGGGGACTTTGAAATATTTCGAGCTCGGCCGGCCGGAGCGACCGGAACGGAGCGTCTGGACGCTCTGGCACCGAGAATCGAGACTCAATCGAACGGATACATCGACGGCGCGTTCGCAACGAGTCGAAGAAGCGACGGGCCGGAGGACCTGCAGAAATTCGAAAATCGAGCATCCGGAGCGACTCGACCGGCCGCCCGGGGACTTTGAAAAATTTCGAGCTCGGCCGGCCGGAGCGACTCGACCGGCCGCCGGGGGACTTTGAAATATTTCGAGCTCGGCCGGCCGGAGCGACCGGAACGGAGCGTCTGGACGCTCTGGCACCGAGAATCGAGACTCAATCGAACGGATACATCGACGGCGCGTTCGCAACGAGTCGAAGAAGCGACGGGCCGGAGGACCTGCAGAAATTCGAAAATCGAGCATCCGGAGCGACTCGACCGGCCGCCCGGGGACTTTGAAAAATTTCGAGCTCGGCCGGCCGGAGCGACTCGACCGGCCGCCGGGGGACTTTGAAATATTTCGAGCTCGGCCGGCCGGAGCGACCGGAACGGAGCGTCTGGACGCTCTGGCACCGAGAATCGAGACTCAATCGAACGGATACATCGACGGCGCGTTCGCAACGAGTCGAAGAAGCGACGGGCCGGAGGACCTGCAGAAATTCGAAAATCGAGCATCCGGAGCGACTCGACCGGCCGCCCGGGGACTTTGAAAAATTTCGAGCTCGGCCGGCCGGAGCGACTCGACCGGCCGCCGGGGGACTTTGAAATATTTCGAGCTCGGCCGGCCGGAGCGACCGGAACGGAGCGTCTGGACGCTCTGGCACCGAGAATCGAGACTCAATCGAACGGATACATCGACGGCGCGTTCGCAACGAGTCGAAGAAGCGACGGGCCGGAGGACCTGCAGAAATTCGAAAATCGAGCATCCGGAGCGACTCGACCGGCCGCCCGGGGACTTTGAAAAATTTCGAGCTCGGCCGGCCGGAGCGACTCGACCGGCCGCCGGGGGACTTTGAAATATTTCGAGCTCGGCCGGCCGGAGCGACCGGAACCGAGCGTCTGGACGCTCTCGCAGCGTGATCCGTGAGTCAATCGAAAACGGAAATTGGTAATGACAATGGAAATTGAAATTTCAGGGTACTGTTTTAAGCATTTATTATAGTAGCGGATATGGAAAATGGAAATTTATATTGATCGTTGTATTTAAAGTTTTGAATTTTCGTCGGAAATGGAAATACGTATTAATATGGATAATAGGAATGGAAGGTGTGCATATAAATTGAAATCATGAATGGAAATGGAAATTGGAAATGAACGTTGATGTTGAAATTAGTGATTCGCTTTGAAAATATTGGTTAATATTGGTAATACATATGGTAATTGATAATAGAAATGGAGTATGAGAATGAGAATTAATATTGATAATATAATAGGGGATTAAATTATGACATCTAAATTTGGAGTCTTCGGAGCGACTCTACCGAACGCCGTGGGACTTGGAAAAATTTCGGGGTCGAGCGGTCGAAGCGACGCGACCGGCCGCCGTGCACACCGCGGCGGACAGAGAGCCTATCTTGGAGGAGGCCGCGCGTTCGGGCTGTTGGCGCGACCGCTT